>OU015750.1:107302441-107364325 GCA_907169655.1 Acomys percivali
GTGTGTGTGTGTGTGTGTGTGTGTGTGTGTGTGTGTGTGTGTGTGTGCGCGTGCGCGCGCATGGAAGCCAGAAGAGGGCATCAGATGCCCTGAAATTCCCCAAGGCTGGAGTTGCAGGTGGTTGCCAGCAAGGGCTCCTAAACACTCTAGTCCCACGAACTCCACTTTAAGTCTGGCTCTTGTGTTGCTGAAATTCTGGAGAGGAAGGACAATAACTCTAGCTTCTCTCATGGTGATAAAATGCAAACAGACCATCCTCTTCCAAGCCTCATTGGAAATCACCGTCTCATGTTTTGTTCTTGTTTTAAAATCAAGTTTGAGACTATTTTACACTCAGCTTTGACCTCTTACTCACTTTTCTTGCAGTTACACATGGTTGGACGCCTATTCTTGTTATCTGTGCTAGTCTCCCATGCACACATTCTTGACTTGAAAATATTTTTTCCCCTAAATTGTCTCCTCCTTCTCTCTTTCACCATTACTCCTGACAATACAGTTGCTTTTAATCTTACTAAATTTGTGGAGGATTATGTTTAATGGAAAAGATATGATGAAGGAAAAAAATCCAGTATTTGTTTGTTGTTGTTAATTGGAAAAGAATTTTATCAACTCATAGGATTCTATATTCCTCAATGGCAGCCACACATTTTCAAAACTTTGGGAAACAATATTTCAAAGGTAGGATTGGCAAGCACGATGTGAGAAATTGGGCAGTGTGCATTCCCCATAGTGCCTTGCGCTGTCCTTTGAGGCAGTCTCTTCCCTCCTCTTTCAGCTTCGGGGATCAGCGCTCCATTGTTCCATTAATCGTTGACTTCAAGGCCCAGAATCCCCAGCTGCAGAAGCAGATGACAACTAGGTGGGGAAATAGAGATGGACTTGACGTCACTATGCCTGCGACTAATGAATGGTGGAAAGGATAACGCAGGACACTCCCTAGGCCACAGAGCTTACATTTATCTAAATTGTCTTTTCTGGCTTGGGTCAGAAAGGGGGCCCTATTAAACTCATTCTCTCCTGATAAACAGCATCAAGTACAGATGAGAAGCCCACATAGGCCGTTTGAAAATGAAAGGAACTCGGAGTAGAGCTTGTGATGGAAGCTGATCTCCAGCCATTGCTTTGAAACCAAATAAAAGGATTGGCTTTCTCATCCATCACGTGCTCTTCATCCCCTCATTCAACCCCGATGCGTCACAGGGGGCTCTTGTCCTTTGCTGAAGAAGGAACCGCTGAGAGGCAAGGTTGTTTGCCCTGACGGGATTTAGCCCAGCTGTTGATGCTCTCCCAAAGCTCTGGTATCCCCAGATGCACGAGATGAAAATTCTATAGTCAGCTTTGACTTTAGGCCAGCTCCAAGTTTTGGCCTCTGCCAATCTTCAGGGAATTGTTACTGATATGGAAAAGCAGATTTCTTTCGAGACACGGAGACTCCGGCTGCGTTTTCAGCAGCTCTCCTGAAGGAAGGAGCATAACCCAGGCTCTGTGTTATTCTTGTAACTGAACAGTGTTGTAGAGTTGTCTTCAGGTGGAAGGGATTCCAGTCTATGGGGATGTTTAAGAGAGGTGTTTCAGCCACCTAGAAAATAGTTAAGTCTTGCTACCAGAAAGCAGTTGGATGCCACGGGAGCAGATTCCAACATTTAATGGCACCTTAGATGACGTGTTGTATAAAATGTTCAAAGTGAGATTCTTACCTACATAATTTATCTCTGTAATTAAAAAGCCTAATTTAAAAATAATACAGAGGCAACACATAACGGTGTGATTTTTTTTTTTTGGGTCACAAAAACAAATTATTATCTTGATAATGCAATACTATAATTTACGTCTGCTACAAAACACGGCGCTTTCGTGAATTGCGTGATAAATGTTGTCTAATTATCTTCCTTCACATTCTCTTCCTAGTCCCTCGCTTTGCTTGTGAGATGATGAGAATTCAGGTGTCAGTGGTGGGCTGAGTCCTCTCTGTCAGTGTTTACTGGGTGAGGCCGGAATTGAGAACGGTCCCTTGGTTTCATCCGTTGGTTACACAAAGTGAATGCCATTTCTTGCTTTAATATGAATGGCCGTGCTGCACAAGGTCTCTGGGGGAGCTATGTTTTGTGTGTGTAAGTTTCATTGCGAATTCTTCATGCACTCTGCAGACGAGAGCGAGGGACATACTGTTATGGGGTACTTCAGCCATAAATGAGCATTATATTTCTGAGCAGCCCCCTTCAGCTCCCCTTGCTTCCTTCCTGGTTACAGCACCATAATTCTTGGACAGGAAGGGAGTGTAAATAGCTCTCCCACTGCTGACGCCACTTTGCTGCTTCCAAATTGATGTGGATGGCCCTTTAGCTCTGGAGACCCCGTGCCTTTCACCTTCAGAGCGCGGGCGTTCATTGGCCTGCGGCTCAGGGCCTGAGATAAATCCTTAACGAGGGATCTCTTCTACATTCTGCAACATATCAGAACTCAGCTGGCGGATGGGAAATTTCAAACATTTTGGAAATTTACACCTTGTCACTCTCTGAGGGCAATGGTTTCTAGAAATTATGCCGTCCCCACCCACCTTTGCATACTAAGGCTGAAAACCCAGAGCAGTCTAACTCCAGCTAAAGAGCTGAAGGTCAGAGAAGTCGAGAAGAGCCAATGCTTTGTGATCATCTCCCATTATTATGCTAATCATATGCATGCTCTTCCTGCACTTACACATCCATTTTCATGGCCAAAAGGGAAAAAAAAAGTACATTGGTGTTTTAAACAATTGCTAAGATTGTAATAAAACAATGACAAACGATGGGAAAACCTTAAGTAGAGACACACTTTGCCCTTGGCTTGTGACACTTGGGAGAAAGAAGTAAAGAGAGGACCTAAAATGTTATTTTTCAAAGTCAAACTGCTTGTTTTTTTGTGTTTTGTTTTATCCTGGTCTTCAATATTCACACTGAAATTCATATCTAAAAAAGCACGTTAATTCCTAACAACCTATTTTCCCACTGTCAGCTTTCTTATGGCAGTATGTGTGTAAATGTTTGAAAATAAATTTTAAGATATTTATTAACACATTTTCTATGACTCTATCTTGTGCCTCTGACAGTAATACTACTTACGATGCACTCTCTGATTTTGTGAGACTCCAAACCAATCCTGATTTTTCCACGCAAATGCTCTGAAAATAGATACCAGTGAATTAACTTGCTTTCTGTAGACTAAAGGCGAAAAAAGGATAAGTAATTTAACTCCTTTTTATTCTGTTAATTCTGTAACATGTTGTTGGAAATAAATAATTTTGAGTCACACAAAGAAATGCACAAAGTGAAAGTGACCCAGCAATTTCTTTCTGTGAAAAGGGTATTGCGCAACCCAAATGGGGCTAGAAGCAAATCGGGAGAGGAAGGCCATGTAGCTTTTACCCTAAAATAGCTATTGACTTTGTCTCATTCTGTTTGTGAGAGCTTGGCCTGATGCCATTGGTAATACTGGTTAATCAGAGACAAGGTGTGATAGAACGTATCAGGAATGGCTAGGTGTGGTGCAAACAGGCACATCACAAGATGGCAGAAGGTTATGGACTGTTGGCTCTTGGTGAACTAGCTCCCATTTGTAGAAAAAAAAAATCCCATTTCTCACAATGTTAATCATTTCATAAATTTCCTTTCCTAAAACACCATAGGTTAGTTTACTCAATTTTTAGTGTATTGTAGTTTTAGATGTAGTTTTATTTTATGATGGTGTAAAAGCAGTGAACACACAAGAAACCACATGGTGCCTGGCGTGCTTGGTGTTTTCCCTAGGTTAAGCATTGTACTGGTTCTACCTTGACGCTGGTAAAGGCAGCAAGCCTCAGTTCCCACAAGCCCAGCAGTCCAGAGAGAACCACCAGAGAATTTAAAACACTGAGGTTTGGTAGGTTAGCCTTACAGATGCTCCTCCACCTGTGATGGGGTTACATCCCAGTGAGCCCATCACAAGTGGAAAATATGGGTTCTAGACACATGTAAGACTGCAGAGCAGAGTGGGACCTGCGTGCTCTGGTTTCTAGATGTGGGTTCAGCCAAACTTGGACATGTAACATTTGAGAAAAATAAAGACAAGGTGAAAGAAGAGATACAAGTATAAGAACGCAGAGGGCAGGGGTAGGAAAAGGAAAAAAAATTACTTTGGGAGCTGGGGATGATGGTGCATGCCTTTAATCACAGTACTCAAGGAAGCAGAGACAGGTGGATTGATGTGAGCTCAAGTCCAGCCTGGTCTAAAAAGGTAGTCTAGGACAGCCAAGACTACAGAGAATCCCTATCTCGATCACCCCCCAACCCCGTTACTTTTGTAAAAAATATTGCACTTGTATAAAACACACGTACTCTTTTCTTTGTTATAGCATAAAAACCAGTATGCCAACATCATGTGTGGTATTTACATCATGTTAGACTTTATAAGTAATCGGGAGATCATGTAAAGAACACACAGAGACTTATGGGCAAACATTTATGACATTTACGCATGGGGCTTGAGTATCCTCAGATTTTTGACATACAGTTACTGGCACAGATCCCTGCAGACCCCCAGGGATCAAAATACACTAGAGAGAAAATTGGTGATTCCCAGGAGGTGTGAGGTAAGGGGAGGAGTGCTGTTCAGTTCCCAGCATCATGTAGGGGGTGAGGCTTCTCTGCACATGCTGCTACCCTCAGGAAAAGAACAGAACCCAAAATTCAAAGCACAGTTTCTGTTATGTGCACCCAGACATCACCAAATATAAAATGAATCTCAAGTCCAAACATGGCAAAGCTCGGTAGGTTTTACTTGATGTATTTTGACTTAACATTTTTAGTTTACACTGGATGTGTTGAATCAGAATCCCATTTTCTTGGTCCCTTTCTCTGTCTTGCAAAACCACTCCCAACAAAAGCAACTTAAAGGAGAAAGACTTTACTTTCACATGTAGGATGGCAAGGAAGTCAAGACAGCGGGAGCTTGAAGTAGTCGGTTACATTACGTCTGCAATCAGGAAGCAAGGAGAGATGGATGAAAGCATGTTAGGACTCAGCTAGATTTCTCCATTTTATACACTCTAGGATCTATTGCCCAAAGAACAATGTTGCCCACAATCAAGAAGGCTCTTTTTACATCAATTAGTGTAACCAAGAAAATGGCTCACAGACATTCTCAGAGGGTAGCAAACTAGATAATCCCTAACAAGTGTGCCCAGAGGTTCATCTCATTAGTGATTCTAGATTCTGTCCAACTGACAAAACCATCCGCACTCATCAATAATCAAGAAGCTTTACGGAATCATATTAACAACTAATGGAAAAGAACATGCAGTGGGTGCTATGTTTGCAATGTGGAAGTTAATTCTAGTAGAATGTTCTAGAACACAGGAGATAGTATCACTTCTACAGTATTAGAGGGGAGAGGCCTATAAGGCTTCTCCAGGTAGGCATCCAATGGTATGAGCCTAGCAGATGAGTGAAGTTGCTCTAGTAGAAAACCAGGGGAAGGGAAGCCATAGGCAGAGCAATGGGGGGCTCCTGGCATAGACTGAGAACATGACATAAGGCTATCATACCCAACATTTAAAGAAATAAGTTTGTTAGATGAAAATCACTCAGGATACAGGAGTGGCAGTAACCGTCTGCCACCCAGCACTGGGAGGCAGAAAACTGAGCGTCACTCTGGGCTACAGAGAGATACTTTACCTTAGCAAAGAAAAGCGAAATAAGACACACAAAATGTAGGGACCAGACAGATAAAGGCTTTAAGTGTTTAACTCAGAGTCTTAGAAAGTCTACAGTGTTATCATTGCTTTTTCCTTCACCACCCCTCAAATCCGTAGCCCTCAGTACTTATATTAGCAACATTGTCAAGTAAGACTGCCTTAACATACTCCTCCCCAACAGCTCCTCCCACGAATTGAAAACACTACAATCATTTCTTTTCTTTTCTCCTCATGAACCTGGTGCTGTGTCATGCATGGATTCAGCATGCTGTAAGAAAGAACTAGCTCTAAATTGTCCACGTTCCTAGAGCACAGGGCACCACCAGGGGACTTTTGTGCATACTGTTGGTGTTGAAGGGTATCTTGTGACAGACACCTTAAATATATCGTCTATTCTCGGGATTGCTACATTAAGCAATTCCAACTTCAGGGACCACATTTCTGGATTAGAATGTGCTTAGGGTAAGCCACAGGGAAACGTATATTCCCTAATGGAGAATAGGAAGATGCCAGTGCATCTAACATAGGTTTATCAAACAATTTGGCTTCCTCTGCATAGAGAGCATAGCCTGACAGGCTACAGTGCAGTGGTCCTGCAACCTGATCCCAGACTGATACCTAACAGTGAAAGAGCAAAACACTGGGACACTAGAGAGCACGGTGGTCTGAGGTGTGGTATTGTATGTATACTCTGGCGTGTGGGAGCTGGCCTTCACTTTCCATGTAGCCTCAATATCTCCTATATACATATTACTCTGAATCTTCTCTGGTGACTCCCACAAACCTGTGCTTATCTAAACCTCGATTAACTCCCCTCCTTGTTCATTCCCTCCTATCCCCAAGTCACTGTCCCGTACATGTCCCCACTTGGATCACTGTCTAATATCCCAGTGACCCCGCGGGTGTCTGTAGTGTCCGGAGCCTAACTCCTGCAAGAACGTTGAGTTTAACAATTCCACTTTTTCCTAGACTTTGCTCTGACTTCCAGTCTCATGGCAAAAGCCTTGTGTGCTGGGTGAGTTCAGGGCAATGGTGAGACCTGACGGGCCCTTCTGGGCATTGAAGCCCATCCAGAGGCAGAAAAAAAATCGTATTTTGTAGTAATTATAAAAACCAAAATTAATGTTTCAATTTTAACCAGGAACAAACGTTCAGCATCTTAAATGAAGGCAAGATTAGTATGACTGAGCTTCCTTTCTGCCTCAGGCTCCAACATGGCTTGGCACAGCCCCATGACTGATCCTGTCTTTATTTAAAATGTTGACATTTTGTTCATCATGGAGTTCTGCATTAATTTTGTTAATTGCGTTAAACTTAGCTTATTGGAAAAGGATTTCCAGTACTCCTAGGATAAAGCCACTTTTTTTTTTGACCTAGTACCTGATATGTTACTGAAGCTGGGTCTTCTTAAATAGATGCCTTAAAGTCTGATGCCAGGGCTTGCCTGTGATAGGTTCTCATTAAATGCTGTTCTATTTACTTTTGGACTCTATTGAGGATAAGTTCCAAAACATGAGCCCACGAGTGTGTAAAATTTACTCCGAGCTGTGGATTGGTTATCAACATTCAGCTCAATTTCTTCCTCCGTGGAATCTCAGTGGTTGAGAAAACGGATTATTATCTGAAGGAAAGCTGACCTCTGAGGCCCGTTCTTCAGTCTCATCCCCGGTAACTGACACTTCTGCAAGGAAGAGTCCCAGATGCTTTCATTTCCTTTCAGTAGGTATTAACTACCTGCTCAGGGCTGTGGGCATCCACAGGCATCATCTCCTACCTTATAGACCTTATTAAAGCCGGGAATGGGCCAAGATGAACAGAGTGATGGCCCATGAAATCACAGAACTATGTACAAGGTAAAGAAGGAATCCTGATGGGCGAGCAATCACAAACATAAATAAAATGGGTCCCCTAGCTTTGCTCTCCACTCCAATAGCCGACGAGATAAAATAAAGATAAGTTTTTTCTCTTATTTACCCATCGAAAATTGTTACTTACTTTGAGTGGAAAGATATTTGCAAGGCTGCTTCTGTGATATAGAGCTTCTCTCACCTCCAAGTCAAAGCATTTCGGAGATCAATTTTCACAGCAGCAGCAGAAGACAAGGGATATATATATCTGTTAGTTGCCCTGGATTTCACTCCTGACAGTGATTGAAACTGCCAAGACCACCTCTCCCATAGCCAGTTCCCACTTGACATCAGTTCCCTGAAAAATGACTATAGATTATCAAAGGCAAGTGAGCCTTCCAGAAGCACCTGGGGCAGGTCGATTTGGCATCTTCCTCCCTGGGATGTGGTCGGGGTTGTATCTTGTCAACAGATGCAGAGGATGTTGTACGGGAGAGAAGGGAAGCTGCACTGAGAATTAGACACACAGTGACTGCTTCATGCACCCCTGCACACTGTGCCTTTCTCCTGAGTCTAGAATGGTTTTCTATTAAGAAACATTTGTTAAGTGTGTACTATGAAATGCCACTGTATCAGGACACAAGCATGTATCAATCATGGCCAGAGGGCGGAGTAGTATCACACAGGAGCAAGCAAGCTAAGTTAAGAGAGTCCCAGCCCATGCCAGAACAGCATGGGTGTGTATTCCAGGCTGCCTTCAGAGGCATGGGTAATTTAAGAGTTCTCTTTTCTAAAACAAGACTGTGTTTTGTTTTGTTATTTCATAGTTTGTTGGGAGGGCCAAATAATATCACATATGCAAACCGTTGATGAGCATTAGCTGTCATTATTAATATGTATTGTAACAAGAGGATTGCATGCAGACTCCTGTGCCAGCACATTGAGATGGGATGGAATTCCTGGGGCCTTAGAAGAAACAACATGTTTAAGGTCACAGAAGAATGAGAAGACTGTGTGTGTGTGTGTGTGTGTGTGTGTGTGTGTGTGTGTGTGTGTGTGTATGTGTGTGTGTGTGTGTGTGTGTGTGTGTGTGTGTGTATGTGTGTGTATGTGTGTGTGTGTGTGTGTGTGTAGCAGGTGGTTAGGTGTGGACTTGTCCACTTTCTCCAGTCCAAAGAACTAGACATTTCTACAGGACAAATTACAGATCTGCATGGCCCACGTTGTGAGCTTGGCAGTAGAGGTGTAGGTGTTCTTGACCCTGAGGGAGGTCAAATGCCCGGCTATACTGAATGACCATGGGCACACCCTATATGAAAAGCAAGCCACGGGGATACTGGGAGATGTTCTTCCTTCTCCACACAGCCACAACAGCAATGCTTTGCACTTGATAAATATTGCATTAGCTGGTTTGACAGTCCATTGATTATTGTTCCTGTGCTATTTCTAAGGGCTGACACTAATGTAGAAAGAGTTTCGCCTTCACTGAAGCTCTACTGTAGTTGTTGACTAGGGACAACACATTCTCCCATGATTCCCTCACTTAGTCCCTAATTTCTTCCCGTGCCACAGCTCCACATCTTTGTTATTGAAATGATTATCTTGACAACAGCCAATTTAATTCTTTCAAAAAAAGAAAAGAAAAGCATTCTTAGAAAATCATCAGAATGGTTAGCATGAAATTAAAAATTTAAGAGGTTTAAAAGGGGCCTCCTTCAAGAGGAGATGGTGTGTGGTAGGTGAGACCAGGGTTTAGAGAATATGGGCTGGGTCATAGGGTTTGCTGCCTTTATGGATTAAATTTCTCTTTGGCATTTTCCTATTTCATTTGTCAAGCACATTCAGGACACACTTTCTACAAATTGCTACCTTAGTCTCATATTAGATGGCTTTAATCAGCTTTCTCTTTCTGTCCAGAGTGTCTGAGCTGAACCAAATTTGGGAATCGGGTTTTAATTATGCTATCATTATTAAGGCAGCAGGTGGCTTTTAATGAGATCCTGAAACAGAGCTGTTTCCTCCACGTCCAATCAAAAAATCCACATTTGTTGCCCTGATGGAAAATGGGGACCGTTTTCTCAGTTGTGGGCAAATGAATCCATAAAGACGATGCTTATTCTGAAAATTAAAGATTCTGGCTGAACCTGTTTTTATGCTTTTCCGATGGGGGGGGGGGGAGGACATAGAACTTTTTTTGGAAATAAATAATAACCATGCCTGCCCCAAATAAAAAGAAAGTCTTGCAAATTAGCCTCAATCTGGGGTGAACAATTAATTTCGAGCTGTGACTAAGAAGAAGCTGCATTTTTCAATTCCCCGACAGTTTTATTGGGGGGGGGGGAGCTGAATATCTGTGAGGGTACATGTGCTTGTTCAGCCTGAAAGAAGAGTCCTAGCAATGAGGATTCTTTGCAGCTTAGCTGAACCAGGAGCTTCTGTTACGTACTGAAACCCACACAGATCTGCCAGGTTGTTGTTGTTACATTTTTGAATATAGCTCAAAATGTTAGGTAAAATTTCTCAGAAATTAATCTGCTCTGCGTTTGTTTGAAAAGCTTGTTATTTAGATGTAAAGGCAGCCCAGATCTTCTGCCAGGGGGATAAATGCTTGGATTAGAAATTGTTTTCTTCAGTTTCCCCATCAAAGCCTCTGTGCAGGGATGCGAAGTAAACAGACGTCGTTCAACACAGGAGAGATGTCTTAGCTGCCGATGTATTGATAACTTCGATTGGCCAGCTTTTAGGTATTTTAATTCTTTTATTAAACCTCTATACATGTACCTGTTTACTTCTAGATTAAAACATGTACAAGAGGAGATAACCTGCACTTCTGGGATTCCAAGTTGGTCCCATAAATGAGGTTTATTCCTCCACCCGCCCCCCCTCCGCCCCATGTGGGTGCACACAGGATCCAGACTGCGGGGGCACACCAGCCGCTGTGCACTTGTTGGGGTCAGAGGGCAATCTCAAGACAGGATCTCATGTCCATCGCTGCAAACACCCCACCAGCTGACCTGGAGCTCCCAGAGGCTCTCCTGCCTCTGCCTCCAGTTCTGCAATAGGAATGCTGCCTTACAGAACCATAATGACCACGTGGATTCTGGGGTTCTGGACTCAACAGGCACTGACTAAGTACTGTAAGGGTCCGAAAACCACTGAAGGAAGACCCCAGACTCAAATAGTATGTAAAAAAAAAAAGTGTTTATTTTGCAGGAATAGCTTGCATGCAGAGGTCAGCCAACCATACAAAATGGAGGTGACCCCAGTCTAAGGCTTGAAGGCCTTTTTATAGGGAACTAGGGAACTTCTAAGAGGGTGTGCTATCTTCTAATCTGATTGAGTGGACTAAAGAGCTGATAGGCTGGGGCGGAATGGCCCATCACCCGAATTGCACTCCAGAGGCATTAGGCCATATATGGTCACATAAGTGGCCATTTGGCTCGGATCTTTCCCATGGTCCTTCCAAGACCAGGAGCATCCTGTTACATGACTCCAACTGCGATTGGCTGGTGTCAGCCAATGCCTGTACATGACTTCTGAGTTTTAGAAATGTCTGTCCTACTCATTGCGTCATCCCCACCCCCGCTCACTAGTATTGTTTCATCTCAAATCCTTGAGTGGGGTTATAGGGCTGATACTGGGGTTTTCACAACATGAGTTGAACAGTAGAGATCCGAATGAGCTCATGCTGGGCCTTCATTTACCATCTCCCCACCGTCCTTTAAATCTCTTCAATACAAAACCTGTTCCTGCTCTCTGTCCTCCTGTCTTAGCCTACTTATTTGTGTTTTTATATCAGCAGCAATTCATAAACAATAGGGGACTGTTTGGCTTGTTGCCGTGGAAGGTGGAGAGTTCTAGACTTGAGAGGCCACATCCGGTGATGCACTGTGCCATGGGAGGGCCACCTGTGGCAAGAGAGCCCACTTTTGTCATCCCTTATTCTCCACATCAAAGTGACATCTACTGTCATGTGGCCATGACATTGATTCCAGTCACCTCTCATTTGCCTGTGCTCCCCAACACTTGCATCGGCGGTTCGTGAACTTTGGGAAACACACCCAAACCATTTCACCCTCATGGCATTTAGCGTAGTTGCTTAAATTTTTTTTCATTGATTTAATTTGTCCTGTAGAGAAAAATACCCAAAGTAAGTGGTGTTTTTAGTAAAGGAAGCATTGGTAGGGACTTTCTGGCCTTCTGGTCAGTTCAAACAGTGTGGTACTAGATGTGTTAATGGACAGAGGTAGGTCCCCAAGCAAATGAGGTTGTTGTAAGGCGAGCCCTAGCAGGCACTAGTCAGGAATGGACACTTGAGAACCTAGAGCTACTTAAGAGGAACAGTGGGAAGGAGGCAGGCATTGGGAAACTGGGCAACTCTATTCAGGAGCTGTACAGTAACTTCTCACCGACTAGAGTTACCAGAGAGGAAGGAGCCTCTGTTGAGAAAATACCTCTAAAAGACCAGGCTGTGGGCAAGTCTATAGCACATTTTCTTAGTGATTGATGGAGAAGAATTTAACTCATTGTGGGTGCTGCCATCCCCGAGCCGATGGCCTTGTGTACTATAAGAAAGCAGGCTGAGCAAGCCATGTGAGCAAGCCTGTAAGCAGCACCCCTCCATGGCCTCTGCATCAGCTCCTGTCTCCAGGTTCCTGCCCTGCTTGGGTTCCTGTCCTGGCTTCTTTCAAGAATGAAAGAGTGATGTGGAAACTTAATTAAAAAAAAAACCCTTCCTTCCCTAAGCTGCTTTGGACATGGTGTCTTACCACAGCAATACAAACTCTAGGGCCCAGCCAGACTGCAGGGCGCAGTGTCACATACAGAGCACATCATCCTGGCTTGTGTAAGAAAGCAAACTAGGAAAGCCAGGAAGCTCTGTTCCTCATGGTCTCTGCTTCAGTTTCCACGGCCAGCTTCCTGCCTTGAGTTGCACCTTGGCTTCCCTTGATGGTGGACTGGATGGACTGGAAGCTGTGAGCTGAAATAAAATCATTTCTCCACAAATTGGTTTTAGCCAGTGTTCTGTCACAGCGATAGAAAGCAAACTAGGACATTTGAGAGTTCAGGGGTCAAGACTGAGAACAAGGAGTTGACATAAGAGGGTTAGGAATCATGTAGGGGGCTAGGGCCAGGAAATAGGGATAAATAGAATGAAATTCAGGAAGCATAACATACAGTCATGTTGGTGATGGAGTGGCTAGCTTAGGGGCAGACTAATCTAGGGCCACATGAGTAACTGTATTGAAGGTCCCATTCAACAATGTTATGTTGGAAAAGACCGTAAAATCTATAGCAGGACAGCGTTTCACCCCCAATTGAACAAGGGAAAAGAAGGGAAGAGAGGAAGGAAAATAAAAAAAGAGAAAGATCTCTCTTAAATTCTTAAAAGACAGGGGGTCATAATCTGTGTATGTTGCACAGTATTACCTGTGGACTTATAAGAAGGGGACAATGAGACACAATTATTATTTCCATGCTAATTCATTTCCCTTTGAGTATTTTTCTTCTCCCCCTCCTCCCTTCAATCTTTCTTCCACTCACTTTTCTCTTTGTATTTAGGTAGAGAGGAGAATATCTATTCAAATACATTGATACATAAGTAGTTCATATATTCAGACATAAGTCTGATGGGGTACATTTTTACATTACACATATACATCTACATATTGTTCAGTGACATGAAAAAATTGCCAGTTTTTTACATAATGCATATGCTCTTTAGAGTGAAAAAAAATGACACAAGATGTTTCAATGATGAAGAAATACAGATTTCTAAAATATGTGTTTTTATGGTATAATTAAAAAATATTACAAATAAATTACCATTATTATTTAAAAATTAAAAATATAATTAATATACTTTACTTCAACGCTATGGAAAAACACACATTTTAACATTTGTCTGACATTAATGACATTAAGTGAAAACTGCAGACATTCCTATAAACATGTTAGTATTCTCATGAATCTATTTCATTTTTAGGTGTTTCAAAAGCCAATATTATTTTTAATCCTTTCTCCCAATTTCACAACAGCAATGACTTAGAAAACTGACTTTGACCTTCATGAGTTTGTTCTGAAAAGTTATGAGAAGACATCTGCTCCAATGGTCAGAGATATTTGAAAACCTCTGGGGTAATCGCTGTCATGATACGACATACATTTGAATCTCATTCACTTGTTTTTTTTCTGACTTATTTATCTTTTCGTCTATTCAAGAAATATTTGTATTTGCTATGTGCACATGTTGAGTAGGCCATAGAGTAACCATTCTTCTTTCTGAGAACCCCCCCCATGTAACTTAGTCATTCTTGATTTTGTTTTGTTTTGTTGTCTCCAACTTGAAGTAAGCTAGAGGTATATAGTGAGTAGAAACCACTTGAGAAAATTCCTTTATCAGGTTGGCTGTAGGCAAGTCTATGGAACATTTTTTTTGTTGATTGATGTGGGAGGGCTCAGGCTACTCCAGATACTACCACCCCTGGGCAGGTGGTCCAGCACAGTATTAAAAAACAAAACAAAACAAAGCTATATGAGCCACGGGTAGCCAACCAGTAGGCAATATTCTTGCATGGTTTTTGCTTTGGTTCTTGCCTCTTTGTTCCTGCCTCTTTGTTCCTGTCTTGTCTTCACTCAGAGATGCACTATAAGCTATAAGATGAAACAAACCCTTTTCTCTCCAAGTTGTCTTGGCCATGGTGTCCATCACAATAATAGACTAAGGCAAAACCCTTATTATTTTTTTTTAGGAGCATTAACTGCCTCCACTGCTGATAGCTTGGTAGGTTGGTGCATGGAAGCAGATCTCCTTCACCCCGGAGGCCACAGGCTCCATGTGTGTTTCTTTCTACACACATTCCTACCATCAATGAGAATCATCCCAAGTCAAGACAAGTGATGAAAATTGCTCAGTTAAACATTCTCTTCTGGAGTGACAAACTTCAAAGGAAGCAATGAGCTGTCCACCTTCCTTTTTCTTTAATATTTGAAATTTTTATTAATTTATTTAGATTACATCTCAGTTGTTGTCCCCTCACTTGTATCTTCCTGTTCCTCCCTCCCTCCCTCTTTCACCTTGCTCCCCTCCCCTGGGCACAACAATGTCACAGGGACTGTGACCAACCATATCGTGGGGGAGGAGATCCCCTTCTGTCACAGACCTGAGGGAGGGGTATGACTGGAGAACATCCTGCCTCTGAAACTTCAAGTGTTTTTGATTCCCACTTATTCCAAACCTTCTTTTCTGTTACCTCAGTGAGACCCTTCTCATTCTTACAATAACCTTCTTTTCCCCCCCTTAACCAGCATTCATCTCTGATATTGACAAAGATGGGAACAAACAGTACCTTTGAATGGCTTGTAGTCTAGTATCCTACGACAGATCTTTATGTTAGAATCCACGTGTGAGGACATGGAGATAAGGTCCCTTCAATAATCTATTTCTCAAGCCACCAATTTTTTAGGCTTGTCAAATGCTGGGTGGTGGCCAGCCCAGTTAATCCCTACCCATAGGACTCACATAGCACATCTGGCCTGCTGTTTCTTCATGTGCGTGCATTTATATCAGACAAAGTGGGAAATAAGGACACATTCATCTACATAGGTATGTCTAGAGTCAATATTAAACATAACATTACATCATCTCTAGCTCTCAGTAATTGATAGCTAAAGTGATATGCTGCCGAGACCAACTTGGCCAGTCAACAAGTTAATGCAGAGACCGATTAAAATTTCTTGCCCCTTAAAAAATCTACCTGACATTATTTTTGCCATCAGATTCCAGTAAAGAAAGTTTATATAAAAGGCACTAAGGCACTCAATACAATTTAAAGATAAATCTATCATGGCACATGCTTGCATGCCTATAAGAATGTCATGAAGGGCACGTTTGACTTTTCCCCAAGTGTATATAACAAGATTGCTTTCTCATGCAGCATCTACTCTGAAGGCAAAAGACATTTTATGCACACATGCCAATAATGGTTTTAAATAATATAAATACTTGCTTGAAGATGGATACTAATGTCCTCTTTGGAACTACTGTGGTCCATCAGGTCAATAATACTCATTTAAAGAAACTCTCCAAAAGTGTTTTCATACAATGGTCCCTGAAGATAATGAAAGGGCCATTATGGTTTGCTGAATCAATAATCTATACTTTTAAAAACATACTCCAAAATTCATTTCCTTTTCTATGTCAATGCCAGTTTAAACTACCTCAATTAATTATTGTTAAGGAGGAGAGCTATAATCAGTTTGAACTTCACCTGCGACTGTTGCTCCTATTCAAGCTCTTACAGCTGCTTCCAGTATGCTAGGCAAGGTTAGTACTAATAGCTCAGGGCAGGGTAAGAAGGGGAAAATCACAGGGTAAAATGAAGCAATAATATTCTTTTAAAAGCAAAAACACATCTTGGGGCATAGAAGGATGACTAAGTGCTGAGGGTCAGGACCACTCTTGCAGAGGACCCTACTTTGCTATCCATGGCAGATGGCTCAGAAATACCTGTCGTCCCAGATCTAGTGGTACTAGATGTTTTTGGCCTCCGTGGGCACCTATACTCATGTGTACACTCACACACACACACACACACACACACACACACACACACACACACATACACACACACACTTAAATAAAGTTAAAAATACATGTTTTAAGAGATGAAATAGAAAAACCATTCTGTAATCTTAATGTGTAAATTGGGCAAAAGTAAACTTGTATACTCAATTGGCCAGGTTGTTGAAAGTAATTTCTAGTATTCTGTATGTGTGTATATATATACATGTTAATACTTCATTTTTTAAAATGGTTATATCAGATCCTTAAATGTAGCCAAACCAATGTAAGCATGGCCAGGGGGCTCCAAATAGCATCCTTTGAGCTATAATTTCCCATCTATTTGATTTGTGAGAGTCAGAAACCCTTTAATGTTTAAAATATAGACATTTAAAATACAGCTTATGTATTTGATATCTGACAATTGAGACTAAAATTGCTTATACTTTTATAGACACTGAGCCAAGGTGTTAAGGACTAAATTGCCAAATTTATTCTAGAGGGAAACATTGACGATTGGAAATAAAGTTACATTTATTTTTTTTAAACATCTGGTTTGTGTGCATGTGTGCATGATTTACAGAGCTGGAATTCTGTGGTTTAACTGCATCATTTTCAGTCTGCAGCTTCTTGGATGCTTGTGGGCATGAGCCATTAGAACTTCTTCTTCCTCTGCAGTAGTATTTCAATGCGTAGTTCTTCCTTTCAACTCTATGGTTGGTTTCTAGGGATGCTATTAGCTTAATTATTTAATCTTCTTTGATCTTGTTGGGTAAAGGGTGTTGTTGCTGTTGTTGTTGTTGTGTGTGTGTGTGTTTCTGTCAAGGTCTCCAGTTTTAAGTGAGATGAACTTCTCACCTTCTAGTCTTGTTTACTGGTACAGTGAGACCCTGAAACAGAGATGGGTTGGTGCGAAGGGGAAAAAAATGGGGTAATAGACAAGAAAAAGAAAAGGGATTCTGAGGTTTACTGTATCTGCAGCATGGAGTTGAATGATAGATTTGGGGCGAGGTAGTTCAGGGGCAGGGGTGGACAGTGAACAGGACTGGAGTGTGGGTGGACCTTGACACCAAACTCTAGGCCCTAGTTGGAGCTGTCACACTTATCTTCAAAATTGTCTTCAGGCCACCAAGAGTCACCAGTGAAATTAGAGTCATCTGTTCGCTCAGTGAAGACTTACTGAGTGCCTGCTTTGTGCTACTGTGTAAGAGTGTTAGGGAAATGCTGGGTAAAGACACAGACTCCTGCCTGCAAGTAGCTTCATGAAACCGGATTCTCCAGTTAGCACAGACAGGAATGTAAAACTACACCTATCACAAGGAGAGGCGTCTGGCAACAGAGCAGTCTGTTGACCTGTTTCCCAAAGGCTTCCTCTAGGATACAGGTTCAGATTGGAGCAGAAGTGTGGCTCAAAGCTATGAGATAACCCAGCACTACAGTGATACCAGACGTTTTCTGGGTGTTTATTCCACAGCATGGGCTCTGCAGAAGTGCTTTTAAGTGAGAGTTTAATATTAAAGAGAAGAGACATGTGCTGTTAGTCTTGAACTGCTTTTCATGAAAAGATCAGGGGCAGATATCAGTGGGGTCAACATGGATGGGGAATTAATGAGCCTAGGGGATCCTCACACAACTAAGAGTTAAAAGGTGTAGTGATCTCAGACTCAACTTTTATAAGGCTTTAGGTTAAGTCTTTCGGCCACAGCTGTTTTACCTTTCATAGTGTCAGTGGAGTCATGCATGTTGCTGGGACTTTTCGGTGAGTCCAGACCTTGAGTGGCTATAAATCTGTTTATAGACATCATTGGCAGCCACATGGGGCACCAAGTCTCTCACATTATGGAGACCAGGAATGAAGCTTGGCAGAACACTCAAACTGAGGGACACAAAAGGAAATGTTAACTTCAAAACCATTCAGATTCATCTCTGTGACATTCACATTGTGAAATGTCTAACTAGGATGACTCTTGCCTGGCTAGATTTTCATTTTACAAAGGTTCCAGATTCCAGAACGAGTTACAAAAATGTACAATTCCAGACACACATTTGAGTTAATGTATGGGGTATGGCAGAAGACTCATTGCTGACTTTCTAAATACTCTTCAAAGTCATGAGGAGATTCTTAAGAAGTTTTGAAAACTTCCTGATGATTCCACTCTAAGAGGTGTGGAGCAATTTCAGACTTTTCTGTTCTAAGACAACCATGATCCCACAGTCTAAATCCCAGACTTCCTTGTTGGAGGAGGGTCTCCGGCACTCTTTTCAGATGCTGACTTCAGTGCCTTGAGATCTGGCTACTGTCCTGTCATGGGCATTGTTATAAATGTTGAACCATTTCCCGTACCCTTGTGATGTAAAGAATGTTCCCCAGTTATCCCTAATTAGCTAAATAAAGTCACCTACACATCTGGGAAGGGCAGAAATGAGGTAGGCTTGGCAAAGATTCCTGGGTTTGAAGGACAGAGAGGATTATGGGAGGCGAGAAAGGGGGAGAAGAGAAAGGAGGAAGCGAGACCGCCACAGGTTAGCATGTAGAGAGGCAGACAGCTGGATCAGCATGGTGGAGGAAAGCAGCCCAGATGAAAAACATAAGCGAGTATTTGTGGGTTATTGATCGGAAGCCCAGATAGGAACGACTAAGGAAAATGGTATGGGATGTGGGGCTGGGTTGTAATGAGTTAGTTTATGAGGTTAGTATCTGCCCTGCCCCAGGTAAAATGAGCCTTATCTAAAATCTATAGGTGTCCATGTCTTTCATCGATATTATAGTGGGGTAAATAGTACCACCCTAATAATTATAGGCCTTTGTTCATGGTCCTTTGTGGACAACAGGCAGATCCTGTTATTTGCTGGAGAAATGAATGTAAATACATTTGACCTTGCATCTGTAAGCCTACGAGTAGAGAAAAGACGATGCCCTGAAATCAAAGCAATTAGGAAGAAAAGAACATGTACACTACTAGTAACACTTACACCACTAGAAAGTCTCATCAATATTTTCCCTATGAGCAGTATATAAGTCAACTTTTCCCTACTAGGATCAGATTGTTTCTAACTTTTGGGAAGTCATTTAAAAATATTTGAAAACCAATCGCAGAAGAAAGTTGTAAAGACCCGTCACCTCTTCATCTTATCGGTTGGAAGTTACGGTGCCAGCTCCCTCTTTCTCCAAGTGACTGATCTGAGAAACTCACAGACCTTTCCTTAAGCAATGAGCATAAGAACGAAGCCATTATGATAGGCAGATTTGGGTCAAGGGGTCTCGCTCAAACTAAGGCACTAGCCAAGGACAATACAGGCGGTAAAATTTAAACCCCTACCCTGATCTAGCCCATGGACAGGACAGTCTCCACATTTGAGTGGAGAGTGGGATATGACTTTCTCAAGTACTCTGGTGCCTCACATTTGACTATGTCCCCTGGAGGGGTAGACCTAGTGGCACTCAGAGGAAGGACAGCAGGCCACTGAGAAGAGACTTGATACCCTATGAGCATATACAAGGGGAGGTAATCCCTCTGAGGAACAGTCATAGGGGAGGGGAATAAGGGGAAAATGGGAGGGAGGGGAGAATGGGAGGATACAAGGGATGGGATAACCATAGAGATGTAACAAGAATAAATTAATAAAAAAAAAAAAAAAGAACGAAGCCCGACGTTTCCATCATCAGAGACATCTTTCTTCTTTCTCATGGTGTCACATCACGGACAGTGAGATAGACAGGGCGCATGAACGCGTGCGCACCGGCTTCCCAGATAAAATCCAAACTCAAACGTTGTCACCATTCATCTTCACCACTTTGCTTTTTTCCTGGTTTTCCTCATTTCATTTAGGACCAACAATTCTCTTCCTTCATCTCCTTTTTCTCTCACGTCTGATAACAGAAATGTAAATCCCCATAAAGATGTTGGGCTTTTTTTTTTTTAATTTTATGTTATTTCATCAATTGCTAAGGACAAAACATTTATAGTTAAGTTATGAAAAATGATTTCTCTTCAATACAACTATTTCTTGCATAAAAAGAAAAAAAACACCTAGTGTCTTTCTTTTCCCACTCAAATTGTGACATAGAATAACTTTGACATAGACTTATTGATAGCGGAATCCAAAGTAAGTGGAATGTTTGCCAGCAGATCTCAGGGATTTTTGAGTACACGATTGCAATTTTACTTAAAATTCTAAAAAGTTAGAGATGAGAGTGTTAAGCTTTACTTTCAAGTAATGATCTGGGGCTGTTTGTGAGGGTCATGTTTGAATTATATATGCCTTAATGCTCTTAAGTCAGAGGGGAGTTGTAGCTTCCGCTGACTCACCAACTTTTTTAATTCCATGAAACAAATCCCTCTGGAAAAACGAATATTAATAATTAGACAGTATCCAATTAGAGGCCATAGGCCAGAGCTAATCCCTCAACCTGGAAATCCACAAGGCTCATGGAACAGTGGAACCTTAAGCTAACAAACCCTATTAACATAAAATTAATGATAATAGTTTGGCGTGAGAGATTCAGCTCCCTTTAGTAAGTTTGTTGACACGTTTTCCTTCATTTTCTTTTCATGTTGTACCAGTTGAAGAAGCCTTTTAACATGAGTCTTTTTCCTTTCAAATTAAGCATACACTCAGGCCACTCTCCTTAAACTCAGTAAGAAATGGCCATGTTTCAAACTGTAGAGTTCTGTTTGTGTATTAACTTACTCCGAGTGTGCATGTGCCTTGTGACACAATTCTTGAGTCGTAGCCATGAACTCCGTTTTAGAGAGAAGGCAGTGATGGCTTCAATGAGCCATGTGAGGTTTGCAGTGCCATAAGGAAGGTCCAGGCTTTTGACGTCTCTCCGCCTTGTATGCAAACCTGAGCCAGCAGGTTTTGCCAGTGTTTCTCCCACTAGTGTGCCTGCTCATTGGGCAGGCATGCTGAGACCTGATACAGCTCCCATGGGCTCCTTTCTGGGACCTCTGCTGCAACAGATTGGAAGGGAAACCTAAGAGACAAGAGAAATAATGGGAACAGAGTGACCTGTTTTCCTTAAGGCTGGAAATAGCATGTTTCTTTTAAATGTAGCTCAGAGCATTCCTTGATGCTTATATTAATATATTTCCCATGCACTTTCCTTCATCTCGCTGCAACTTCTATAGCATGTCAGATGCAAATCTGAAATAAACTCATGTCTTCTTAATAGACACAAAATCTTCCAGCTTATACATGTTTAAAAAAAGAAAAAAGAAAAAGAAAGAAAGAAGAAAGGAGCAAATGCTTCTGAGGAAGAAAGTACACAACCCGTGAACAGTAAAGGCAAGAGATGCAAATATGTCAAGGTCTCAATTACAAGGTACCCACAAGTACACACAGGAACGAATAAGTCATGATTTCTCTTGTATATGGCTGGCTGTACAGATGCTTCCTATCTCACTAAATCCAGAGTCTTAAGTTTCACTATTAACCAAATTCCAATCAAATGCCAATACCACCTTTACTTCCACAGTTCAGAAACTGCTCATAGATGCCTTATGTTTTCCTTGGAAGTCTCTTCAGCTGGATTTCTATGCCATGGCAGTGTTGTCTTTTTATCATTGACACGAGAATATCTGTTCATTTACTTTTCAGTAGTTCTTGACCATTCTGAATTAGGAAAAGAGATAGAAAAGAAATAATTCCGATTATTATGCCTTTCTGCTGTTTTCCTATGTTCTGTAAAATATTTTAGATGATATAAAATTTAGCTGCAGTTGTATTAAAAATGCAGATGGAAGACAACTAAGAAACATGTCTTGCCCCAACAAATTAGTTAAGATTAATAAAATGATAATATGGGCAATGCTGGTGGGCACTTTTAATCCCAGCACTTTGGAGGCAGAGGTAGGTGGATTGAGGTCACCTTGTTCTACAAAACGAGTCCAGGACAGCTAGTGCTACAGAGAAACTCTGTCTTGAAAAAGAAAAAAGAAAGAAAAAAGAAAAAAGAAGAACGAGGAGGAGGAGGAGAGAAAGAAAGAGAGAAAATAACAATAAATTAGTAAATTAGTTGTGTTGGGTAGGATACAGAGAAGTAGGCATCATTTTACACAGTGGGTAAGATTTCAAAATTGGAACTGCATGTCTATAGGGTGTTTTATTAACATCTATCAAAATATGCTAAAATGGACCTAGTTTTGAATCTGGCAGTTCATCTCCTAGGAAATAATAAAGCAAACATTAGGGATAGCTATGAAGATAATTCTCCTCAGATTTTTCTCATGCTTTAAAAGCTCAGTGTGTTTGTTAGGTAAATTGTGACAGACCTACATCATGTCATACACCATGATGCACAAGAGATGCTGCTGTGAGAAATCACTCTCTGTTCTCATGCAGCACTAAGCAAGGCCTTTGTGGAACGCAGTGCATGGGTGACCCACCAGAGTTCTCTTGGGATCTCTTGCTGGGGAAAGACAAAGTTCTCTATGGTTTAATCTGCTCAGCGCTTCTGTTTGCTTAATTTTTAAAATTATTAAATTAAAATTATTGGCACAAGAGACAACTTCCTGAGCAGAATGCCAACAGCCTAGGTCTTGAGGTCATCAATTAATAAACAGGACCTCATGAGGCCTGAGAAGCTTCTGTAAGGCAGAAGACAGAACAAAGCGACAGCCTACAGACTGGGAAAAGAGCTTCACCAACCCTACATCTGACAAAGGTCTAATATCCAAAATATATAAAGAACTCAAGAAATTAAACACCACCAAAACAAATAACCCAATTGAGAAATGGGGCTCAGAACTAAACAGAGAATTCTCAACAGAGGAATATCGAATGGCTGAGAAACACTTAAAGAAATGCTCAATGTCTTTAGTCATCAGAGAAATGAAAATCAAGCCAACTCTGAGATTCCATCTTACACCCATCAGAATGGCTCAGATAAAAAATTCAAGCAACACCACATGCTGGCGAGAATGTGGAGAAAGAGGAACACTACTTCATCACTGGTGAGAATACAAACTTGTACAACCACTTTGGAAAACTATCTGGCACTTTCTCAGAGAACTGGGAGTAAGACTTCCTCAAGACCCAGCTATTCCACTCCTTGGAATATACCCAGAAGATGCTCCAGCACACAACAAGGACATATGCTCAATAATGTTCATAGCAGCTTTATTCATAATAGCCAGAACCTGGAAACAGCCTAAATGTGCCTCAGTTGAAGAATGGATAAAGAAACTGTGGTACATTTACACTATGGAATACTACTCAGCTATTAAAAACAAGGAAATCCCAAAATTTGTGGACACATGGATGGAACTAGAAATGATCATACTGAGTGAGTTAACCCAGAAGCAGAAAGACTCACATAGTATATACTCACTTATAATTGGGCACTAGTCCAAAAGGCATGTCCCATGAAAGTCTTTACTTACCAGAAGATTGTGACAGATATGAGGACATCCCACTGGGACTCTAGGTAAGAGAAATATAGGAGATGGGGAAATAGAAGGATCCAGAGGGTCCTAGAAACCTACAAGAAAAACATCGTGATGGTTGGATCAGGGCCCAGGGGGGTCTGATCAAACTACTGCACTAACCAAGGACAATACAAGTAGTAAACATCGAACCCCTACTCTGATCTACCCAATGGACAGGACATTCTCCACAGTTATGTGGAGAGTGGGGACTGACTCTGACATGAACTCTGGTGCTCCATATTTGACAACCTCCCCTTGGTGGGGAGGCCTGGTGGCACTCAAAGAAAGAATAAGCAGGCTACCAAGATGAGACTTGATAACCTACAGCCATATAGTGGGGGAGGAGCTCCCCCGTGGTCATAGACCTAGGGGAGAGGAATAGGGTGAAAGCAGGAGGGAAGGAGGAACATGAGGATGCAAGTGATGGTATAACAATTGAGTTGTAATCTGAATAAGTTAATTAAATAAAAAATAAAATAAAATCATGGTGTTACTATGTGGCCCTGCTTGACCTTGACCTGGAACCCATTTCCTACAAAAGGCTGACCTGCAACGTGGGGGAAATTCTCCTGCATCTGCCTCCCTTGTGTTGGGAATATAGGTGTTGACCGCCATGCCCTGTTGGCAGTTGACGTTGATGTCTAAAGCTTTTTGGTTTTTTGTTTATGTGTGTGTGTGAGCACGTGTGTGCGTGTGCGTGCGTGGATGTGTGTGTGTGTGTGTGTGTGTGTGTGTGTCTACCTCTCTTTCTTTCTTTCTTTCTTTCTCTCCCTTCTTGCACTCTGTTCTCCTACTTTCCTTTGTTGTAGGAGAATCCGTAAAAAGCCAAAGAGTTACCCGAGGAAAGCTGCAGCGGGCAGCCTTGCATTATTTATGCCTCCGTGAGCTATGCACTGCCCTTGAGTTATTTTATAACTGTGAAGTAGAGATGCCCTACAATGAAGGTTTTGTCATAAGACATGCAAATTAATTCAGTTTGGTGGGGCTTGGCTGGTCAGCCTTCCTTCCTGTGGCCAAAACCAATTGTGGATCCATTTCAATTTCCTTCATTTGTGCTTTCCTAACTTCTCTTTTGACCTGCTTCTAACACCTTTTCTGGTTCTCTGATTTAATTAATAGGCCATCTAAAGTACCCGACAAGTGCTCACTATATATCTACCCAAGAGCCATGACTTTACCTCTTTTTGGAAATTAGCCTTTAACATTGATTTTCTGCTTTTATAAGTTGAATACATATTGCCCTTTTTTTTTTGTAGAGGAAGCAAATGTGATTTAAAAGAATCTTATATTACATAATAGCCTTATATATTACTTTGTCCAAGTGATATTTTTATTTAATATATCACACAATTTTCTTAATATTCTTTCAAATTAACATTTATCAAACAATGGTATTTTCAGACCCATATGCTTTACTGAAGCTTGCCTGTAGACGAATAATATGACAGCCATCAATGGAAAGCATCTCGTGAAATAGATTTACAGATTTAAATATCAAAATGCCTAATGTTGCATGGTCGAATATTTTAAAACATAAGCTTCATAGACCTAAATTGTCCGAGTGATTTTTGGTCTTTGTGTCTTGGCCTTCTGGATCGGAAGTCTCGGGGTTTAGCATCGACTTACAGAGCACTCGGAGGCATTTCGTCTTACATACTCAGGCTGCTTGCTCTCAGAAGCAGGCCAGCGAAATCAAACTTTTAGGGTTGGAGAGATATCCCAGTGCGTATCGTGTAAATATGAGGACCTGAGCTCACATCCCAGCAGATACGTAACAAGCTGCGCATGGTGGTCTTACATGCACCTGTAACACTTTCGAGGACAGAGACAGGAGAATTGCTGGGGCTTACTGGTTGTCAGTGTAGTTAGCAAAAACAAAAGTGTGCTCCAGGTTTAATGAGAAACCCTGCCTCTGAAAAACAAGGCAGGGTGTAATAGAAGGTCCTGATGCTCCTTTTCGGTGTCTGTTGTATTTGCATGGTGCACGCCCTTGAGCACACCCACATGCACAGACACCATAATCACATGCATATACAAAATAAACAATTAAAATGAGAGATGCAGTCTTAATAGAAAGAGAACCTGACATGTTGGCACACATCTATAACCTCAACACTTTGGTGCCTGAGGCAGGATGATCTAGGTTTTCCTCAGGTACATAGTGAGTTTGAGGCCAGTCTTAGAAACAAGATGTCTTTCATTATTCTTTATATTACTCTCCCCCAAAAAAGAGGGAAGAAAGAACTAGATGAGATTGTACTTTAAAAAGTATATGTATAGTTATTTTTCTTTGTGCTGTGAGTGAATATCTGGCAGAAAACAATTATGTGCTGTGTTTGTGCAAGCATGCATACTCCTGTGTGTGCATATGTTCATGTGTGCTTATGTATGAAAGAGATAGGTTCAGAGGAAACATTTATTTATATGTTATTTCTTAGGTACCATCCACTTTTTTTTCTTTTGGGACAGTCTCTCATGGGCCCATAACTTGCCACATAGGCCAAGATGTCTGGCCAGTGAACCTGTCTCTCCTCACCACAACTCGAACTGTAAATAAAGGCCACCATGCTCACATTGCTCCAGGTGGGTTCTGGGGATCAAAATCAGATCTTGTGCTTGCAAAGCAAGCATCTTACCAACTGA
Source organism: Acomys percivali (assembly GCA_907169655.1). Taxonomy (NCBI): domain Eukaryota; kingdom Metazoa; phylum Chordata; class Mammalia; order Rodentia; family Muridae; genus Acomys; species Acomys percivali. The sequence goes on from OU015750.1 coordinate 107,328,632, forward strand.
CCTTGCCCCCAGTATTTCACACAAAGGTCTTCAGAACCTTCCAGAAGAGAACACTAGCTAGGAAACAAAGGTTCAAACACATTCAGAACCTGATGCAGGAGTTGGTGTGGACAAGGCAGACTAGCTTGGTTATGCATAAAACAAACAGATCAACTCTGAGAAAACAGTACCCTGGGACCAACAGATTTGTTTGTTTTGGTTAAAGTCCACACTATGAAGTTGGAAAGTGGAGGGAGCTGCTCCCATTGGATGTTTGGAAAATGTTTCTCCCCGAGAGAATCTCGCTCTAGGGTCCTCTGCTCCTACCTCCCCGTGCCTCCTTTCCTTGATGGGAAAAGTGATAGTTGTAGAATCCGGGCATGTAGAACAAGTGGCTTTTCCTGCCCAAGGAAGAATGAGGAGTCTTAGGAATGCTATTTCGTGGGGAGAGGAGTGCAACTGTTCCTCTTCCTTGGGCACAGTGTTTGGGTGCAGACCACCCACCCCACTTCCAGGTGCCATCAGCCCAGTTTGTAAGGGCAAAAGCAAGAATGTAGTGGTGGCATCACTGTGCGTTCACAACTAACATTCACAGCTAACAGCGTGCAGCATCCCATAACCCTTACAGCATCCTAGGAAGGCATGACTGTCTCAGAACCCCCACCTCCAAGCATCTCCTGAAAACTGAATTCCTAATGGTACAGCACTGGGAACCGGGACTAAGTGGGGGAATAGTCAGGTCATGCATGGGTTATGCCAATAGTAAAGGGCTTGATCTGTGGACTTTATTGAAATCTCTTTATTGAAATCTATTGAAATCTCTCACCTTTTCTTTCTTTGGTTTCCTCCCTTAGGAGGAAGCAGTAAGGAGAATCTTGCCAGGTGGTTTTAGATGTCTCAGCCACTAGAACCATAAGCCAGTACATATCTGATCAGTACAGACGAACCTTGTGTTATAGCAATGCAACATGGACGAAGACAGTTGAAACCCCATGTTTAAAGATGGGCTTGAGCATTTCCATATTGTTATATACAGTAATATAAATGGCTCCTTTTCTTTACAGCCCATGAGTATCTTATTGTTATTGTTACTCGACTATTAAGACCTACAAGTAAGTGACACACACGTATTTTTTCCCATGTGTGTTTTCCACTGTGTTTTCCCACATGTGCTTTCATGCTGTATTTCCTTTGAAAGACAGGTTATGAAGAAGCTGTCGCTGGATTTGCCTTTGGCTTTGAGAGTATTTTCATATTGTATAACCCAGACTCCTGTAACATTAGCTAGAAACAAATAGTAAGCCTGGAAATCACAGAGGTCTCAAAGATAAAAACTAAAATCTATTCTGTAGCATCAAGGATTTCAGAAATGTCTTTGAAGCATCTTTGAACATCTTGATGTTGTCTGCCATCAAACCTCTGTGTGTTGGTACATTGGTTAGAAGTATCCAATGGCCCTTTCTACCTCATTTTCCTCTTTTATTTAACAGTTCATCTTATAATTCTTTTATAATTTTGAGTTTTTAAAAAGATGTATTTAAGATATATTTATATAGCTATAAATCAAAAGATAGGAGAGAGAGAGAAAGAGAGAGAGAGAGAGAGAGAGAGAGAGAGAGAGAGAGAGAGAGAGAGAGAGAGAGAATCCATAGAGGTCATAAGAGAGTGTCTAGCTCTAAAACTGGCATTATAGGTGCTTTTGATATGCCCAGTTTTTGAACTGGATGTAACTTGGGTATTGTATTAGTCAGGGTTCTCTAGAGGAACAGAACTTATGGAATGAATGAATGATCAATGAATCAATTAACCTATCTATAATATATTTATCTATCATCTATCTATGTATCTATGTATCTGTCTGTCTGTCTGTCTGTCTGTCTGTCTATCTATCTGTACCTATCTGTCATCAATCTATTTATCTATACAGAAAGGTACATATTAGAATGGCTTACAGGCTTTGATCTAGCTAGTACAAGATTGGTTGTCTACCACTGGTCCAAAAATCCAGTCATTGTTCAGTCTGGAACATCTGGAAAGGCTGGACATCCCAGCTGTTCTCCACTATATACTGGACTCCTGAAGAAGTAGGCTCCAATGTCAGTGGAGGAATGGACTTGCTACCAAGAGTAAGAGCAAGAGCCAGCAGGCAAAGAGAATGCAAGCTTCTTTCTTTCATTCTTTATATAGGTCGCCAAGAGAAGATGTTGCCCAAATTAAAGGTGGGTCTTTCCACCTCAAAAGATTTGGACTAAAAGTGCGTCTTCCTACCTCAAGGATATGGACTAGAAGTGGGTCTCCTCACTCGAATCCATCAGAGGCGTGCCTAACCATTCATTTGGGTTTCAGTTAATTCTAGATATAGTCAACTTGACAACAAAGAAGAGTCATAACAAGTCTCCTAGGAGAGTAGCAACTGCTCTTACCTATTAAGACATCTTTCCATCCCCATATGCTATATTTTGAATTGCGGCATTTTTCAATGTTTATTTTTGTGTTTTAAAGTATCTTTCTAGAATGGTGAAATAATATCCTGTTCATAACTGTAACAATTGCTTTTCAGATTTATTTAAAAATTTCCCCATGAAAATTTAGTATTTTTAATTATAGAAAAATCAAGAAAATACTGGAAAGTATTGGCTTAGGAGAGAGGGGAAGCATTATCTATGGACACTTTTGTTTATAATCTTGTAAATTTTACTCCCTTAATGTACAGCATTCGAAACATTTCTACAACAGTGACTTGGACATGGAGGGTCCCACTTGGTCCTCAGTTGGTAGATCTGAGAGTCGACAGATCACTGGATCATCACACTGTTGAACTGACATGTGAATCAATCCACTGATATATTCAAAATCTTCAGGCAGTGTTCATAGATAGTAGGAGCTTATAAAGCTGGGGTCTAGCGAGAACTAGAGCACAGGGTTCGTACTATTGGGAGGCTGTGCCTTGTCTTCATGCATCTCCCTGCAGCCCTTCTTCATTTGCCCTACTGCTTCTTGGCTGCTAAGAGTGAGCAGCTCAACCTCCCTACCCACCACTATATCCCACTGCTTCCTGCCTGCCAAGAGGTGAGCAGGTGTCTACAAAGCTCTCTGTGGTATCTTGCCTTTGAAACTGGGCAGAGACAAACCTTTCCATCCACCTTTCAGTTGATTTTCTCAGGAATTTGGTCAACAGTGAAGTTAAAACAGGCTGAAACCTGCCCTGAACAGTACCATGTTGTAAGAATAAGCCAAAGAGGCCAAATCTGCACCCCATACACCTTGTCTTCAGCCCTGTGATTAGCACTTTCCCTCGAATGTCCCCCATGATTCGTGAACAGTCTGGCGTAAGGGAAAGGCAGTGCATGACTCTTGGAGTCAATGTCTACTGCAGGCTTTGTGCTCTGTCTTTGCTTGTTAGATTTTTGGTATTTTTGTTCTTGTTAGTTTTTTTTCCCTGTAGGAGGTGTTGTTGACTGTTCTTTTAAATGTGACAAGAATATAAAAATAAACCTGAATGATCTCTGCAATTCTAAGTGTCCTGAACTGATTATTTAAAATGACTACTTGTTCTTATTATAAGAGAAAATGTACACTCATTACTAAAAAGTAGAATATATCTATCATCTATCGGTCTGTCTGTCTATCTATCTATCTATCTATCTATCTATCTATCTATCTATCTATCATCACCAAGAAGTGTTTTTCTACTCAAAAAGCAGTAAACTGAGCCCCAAACAAGATAGCATTTTGCCCATCTATGCAAGATTTGTTAATGCCTCAGTAGACTCACTTATTAAATCCATAAGTGTTATTAAAACATGTGCTTCATCCCAAGCTCTCTTCTCAACATGACAGCAAGAGGAACATTCCCTTTTCAGAATGAGTGTACATTCTGTTGTAGGCAGAAAGGCTGTAGACAGCAAGTAGATTGTGGACAAACTCACTTCATGTTATGATAAAATTCATATGAGGAAATGAGCAGAATAAGGTATCAACTGTAGAAAATGAAATATAGATCTACTATCTATCTATTTATCTGTCATCTATCTATCAATCTATCTATATCATCTATCTACCTGTCTATCATCTATCATATCACCAATCTGTTATCTGTCAACTATCTATATATCTATTTATCTATTATCTATCATCATCATCATCATCAATCTATCATTATCTATCTATCATATCATCGATCTGTTATCTGTCATCTGTCTATCTATCTATCATCATCATAATTGATCTATCATTATCTATGATTTATCTATCATCTATCTATCTATCTATCTATCTATCTATCTATCTATCATCTATCTCTATTATTCTCCATTTAACATTATTTATGTTCCTAAAAATATTTTTTCTCATTTATTACTTTTGAAACTCTCCCAAGAGGAGTGAACCTGTATTTTTACCCAAAGGAGAAGTAGGGGCAGTTTCAGAACTGTCTTAAAGTCACAGCATCACGCTGGGTGATACTTGTGGGGCTGCATTTTTACTATACATCTTAGCTTTCTCATCTCTTTTTTATTATTTTATTAATTTATACAGATTACAAACCAATTGTTATCCCATCACTTGTATCCTCCTGTTCCTCCCTCCTTCCCACTTTCTCCCTATTCCCTTCCCCTAGGTCTAAGACTGAGGGGGACCTCCTCCCCCACTATATGGTCATAGGTTATCAAGTCTCATCTTGGTAGCCTGCTTATTCTTTCTTTGTGTGCCATCAGGCGTCCCACCAAGGGGAGCTGGTCAAATATGGAGCACCAGAGTTCATGTCAGAGTCACTCCTTACTCTCCACATAACTGTGGAGAATGTCCTATCCATTAGGTAGATCAGAGTAGGGGTTTGATGTTTACTACTTGTATTGTCCTTGGTTAGTGCAGTAGTTTGAGCAGAGCCCCCTGAGCCCTGATCCAACTGTCACAATGTTCTTCTTGTAGATTTCTAGGACCTTCTGGATCCTTCTATTTCCCCATCTCCTATATTTCTCTTACCTAGAGTCTCAGTAGGATGCCAGCTTTCTCATCTCTTAAGAAATGACTTATTGACCTTTTAAGAAGTGCTTATCATGGAAAAATTTGAACAGATCCCTAAAATAGTCTATAGCTTTTTAATATTTATAGTGAGTTATCTAAAGATGTCATTAAAATCTGCAAGAAACACACAGACACCCAGTCAAGTACAACTAGACTCATAATGTCCATACTCCTCTGCATTCCAACATCCTTTTGCATCTTTGCCATGGGAACATTGGTGTTGGATGCTACTTATGTTAGCATTATATCTAATATATAAAGTTTCTTTTGGTTTTCCCTTAAAGCCTTGAATATTCTCTCTGATTTTCTTTTGGGGGGCTGAGGTTCTGTAATCTCTATCAACTTTCACCTTTGCTCTTGAGGACTGAGCCTACTTAACAGAAGCTGTACTTGTGGATAAACAGACACACACACACACTCACACACACACACAGACACACACACACACACACTCAAACTGAAAATAGTATGGCTAAATTGGATCCAGCATCTTATGTACCCTGTACTCTGGAAGTGGTAGTTTTAATTACTGATCACAAAGCAAATAAAAATTGTGTATGTTGGAAGCTGTGAAAATGAGAAGCAGCTGCCTCACATCTGACAGGAATAAGAATGGTAAGCACACACCAATAAGAAACAATATAGATGTTGATGGTGAAAAGCAGCCCTGTTTTGGGGGTAGCGAAGACTTGCTAATCCCCTTATGTATACGTTGTTCATTCTGAAAAGTAAGTGATTCCATCTCCCCAATGGAAAATATGATCAACAGTAAATGTATTGATTTATGCAGAATTGTATCCTTCATTGACATTCTCAAAATGAGTTTTCCAACATCTGGCAGAAAATTTCTTCGATGCATGTCAAGAAATTGGGTCTCTTTTTGCTGACATGCTTTGACACAGAGCAAGCTGAGTGCTTGTGTTTCTTTGTGGGCATTTATTCAGGCTCATCTATTTTCCTTTCTATTGTTGAGTGCTGGCATAGATTTCCCCTTCCAAAAATTAAAGAGGAGAGCTCACAGGTCCGTGGGCTTTAGTGATGAGGAAGAGAGAATCTCAAGAGCGCAAGCTGGAAGCCTGCTGATGGACTGTTTTTTTTCTAGCCCATTATGTTAATAACTACAGTTCCTTGCATGGTCACATACAAGTCACCTATAAACTATGTGCATACCAAATTTTTGATTCATATTTACTATTCACCTGAAGGCTCCTTCCACAAGTCTGTGAGGGCAGGTGTTTGGTCTAGCCTGCTCTCTGTTCTGCATATCAGCACAGTTTCTGCCAGAGTTAAAAGCCTTAATTGTAATTATTTGGATAACTAGATGATGGCAGAGTAAATGAGCTAATTAAAGGCGATATCCAGACACTTGTCTAGTGGAGATTTCCAGTGATTCTCGTGTGTGTGTGTGTGTGTGTGTGTGTGTGTGTGTGTGTATGTGTGTGTGTGTGTGTGTGCAAATGTGTGTTTATGGATGTATGTATGTATATGTTTGTATACATTTTAACTTGTTTATTATTGGTCTGTGGGACTTAGTCTGAACTCAAAGCCTTGAGTAAGCCTGTACTAACACATCTGGTTCCCTCCTGTGATTTTTAACTTCAGAGATGCATATTTTCATGACACTAAGTTCTCCTAACTCACATATGTGCACTGAGTATCCTTCATGTATCTGTGTGCATGTTTGTAGTTGGGCACATGCATGTGTATGACTGCACATGCATGGCTATGGAGGCCAAGGAGAATCTTGGTTATCAATCCTTACTTGCAGATCACATTGCTTTTAGAGACAAGGCCTTTTCCTGGCCTCACCATGTATTCTATGCTAGGTGGCCAGTGAGCCCTAGAGATCCACCTGTCTCTGCCTCCCCAGTGCTGGGATTAAAGTTTTTACTACCATACTTGGCACGTTTTACCCATGGGCTCTGAAAAACAGACCCAAATTCCATGCTACCAGGGCAAGCGCTTTACTGACTGAACCATCCAATTTCCTCAGTCCAAAGATTCTTTTTCTTTCTTTCCTTTTTTTTTTTGTTAAATATTTTTTTATGTTTTAAATATACTTTTATATTATTACACATATATACAATAAACTACCTACAGGTCCAAAGAGAGTTTTTTTCTGGATTACTTTTCCCCCTATTCTTTGTTTTTTTGACAATTGAGATAAACTAAGGTCTTGTACAGTGTCTTCTTTTGAAGAGATTTTGTGTTCTGCTTAGATGTCAAATGTCTAGAATTGTAACCAGCTTTTAGCAGCCAAACTGGCAGGACCCAGGGCAGTTTTGTTAAGCAGTATGTGGTTCTTCAGCAATGCTGAGACAAGGATGATGGTTTAGGGGAAACTTCCTGGTTCTAGAGCAAGCTATCAGTTGCAGTGGATTTGTCCCAAGGCTCTTGGGGAATCTCAGGTGTGGTTTGGGATATCTGCTTTTTAAACTGGTGACTGCAGCAGACATGAGTCTGGCTGCTATACTCAAAAGTCAAGTAGGTGATAATGATGATGGTGGTGATGGTGATGGTGATGGTGGTGGTGGTGGTGGTGGTGGTGGTGATGATGATGATGATGTGGGCCTAATATCATAGGTGTTTCTAAAAATGAAGCTGACCATTTGATATGGCTTCAGTTATAGGGCCTCTATCTCAACCCACATAACTATGGCACTGTTGAGTGGCAGGCTACCATTTGGAAGAGGAGGGACATAACCGCCAAGGGGAAATTCAAGTTTCATCCTGTTCTGTGATACTGAGCACATCCTTCATATGATAAGGCCAAGTTCATGCTCCGCATGAGAAGGGTTCTCCTCTGCCTTCTGCTCCATTTGAGAGTGGCTTGGGAACTGAGTGGAGCTTCTCCCTGGTTATTACAGCTGAAACCTCAGCTGTTAGTCCAGCTAGAAGCTGGAACCAAGTCTTAGCTCCAAGAGTTCTCATCTCTCTGTGAAGACTCTCCAAGTGCCCCTGCTAACAGTAATGGAAGAGTGGACATCTCTGTTTGCAGCCCAGTGCTGTTCCTTATATGAAAACTGTCTGTTTGCTCTGGCAGGAGCTTGTCAATGAGAGACTAACTCTGAACTTTAATGAGACATTTCTATGCTGCTTACTTTACTAGCTGATGTGGCCTAACATCTGACAATAAGCAACTAAAGGGAGAAAGGGTTTCCTGTGGCTTACAGTAGGAGGAGGCAGAGGCCATAATGCTATAGGCAAACCATGGCCGCATGAGCAGTAGGCCAAGCCTCACACCGAGTCAACAATTATAAAGCAGAAAGGAAATAGGAAGTAGAACCAAGCTGTAAAACCCAAGCTCCCTACCCTATAACCTACTTCATCTGGTGAGTCTCTACCTTCTATAACTTCCACAACTTTTCAAAAACAGTACAAGCATATGGGGACCAAGTATCCAGACACGTGTGCCAATGGGGGATATCAAAGACACTGAGACTATAGTACCAGACAGGACAGTGAGAAAGGGATCTACTGCTATAGAGTGAGTACCATGATAGCCCATGACTCTCAAAAGTGAGGCTAGAGAGATTACCACAGAAAGAGGAACAGAAAGCAAGAGAGGAGTGGGCAGTGAGGAGAAGTGGTGCCCTGCTCAGTGACTGGATGAGAGGATATGTTAGCTTAGCCCCACCCATTCTCAGGAGGAGTTGTGCTCACTCAGAAGGAGACCTCAGAATCTTGGGGCAGAGAGAAGGTTGGTCTATTCTGGTTGATCAGCGTGGGAAGGCAGATCAGGTACAATTTTATTTTATTTTATTTTATTTTATTTTATTTTATTTTATTTTATTTTGGCTTTACTGGGGGTTGAATCTTGCACGTTTTAGGCAAGGGCAAAGCCTCCAAAGTATATCCCAGACCTGCTAGTGATTTAAATTTAGAGACAGGGTCTTGCTTATCTGCTCAGGATGCCCTGGTGCTCACTCTATAGACAAGGGAGCCTTGACATCATCATCCTCCTGACGCTCACTCTTATTTGCTGAAGATGATGCTCCAACATTGTAGAGAGTTTTGGGTGACCATTCAGGCAGAGAACTGTCTCTGTCATTTATTTTTTTTCACTTTGGAAGCTGCTAACTTGCACTTTCTGTTTACTCAGATAATTAATTTTATTCCTTCTCAAGTCTCTGATGGGGTTGAAGATCAAATAGTTTAGTTTTGCAATTAAGCTTAGTTTTTTAGGGGTTAAGACATTTTTAGATCTAGAAAGAAGTTTTTAGGTTGATAGAGATGGGATATGATAAATATTGATTTACATTCAGAATTGTAGATACACCAAGATAGGAAAGATGTTTTCTCCAAAGTTGCCAAATACAAATAAGCAAAAACTATGAGCATAACACTTAATATAATTCCTGTTCCATGGTCCTTCTTGCTGTAGGTAGTTTATTGTATATATGTGTAATAATATAAATGTATATGTAAAAGTAAGCAAATTTTAAAAATGAAATTATGGATGCTGCTGTCTTGTTCTAGCAAGCCAGGGGGAGCCATCTGTCAGTCTTATGTTGCTCCTATGCTGAAGGCACTTCCAGATCTTTGCAGTAAACACTTCCGGATCACAGGGCGTATGACTCTTTGAACTTCCTTTGTCTTTGTGAGATCTCAGTGCTCAGGTGAGATATGATACAGACAGGGTCTCATAGTTGGAGTAGGCTTTTCTCCACTAGTGTCTCACTCCATCCCATACAGGTGTAGGCGCTACAGCAAGTCCTGGCCCCTGCTCCAAATGCCTACTTTCATTAGGAAATGACAGTGGGCATGAAGAAGAGACTATGTCTTGATGGCAAGGAGGGCTTGCGCGTCCCATCTCCTCTGCACTGGCTGGCGGAACCTGTCCCATCCAAGCACTGCGCTGCATGTCAACTGCCTTACTTATACGATGCCTTAAGGGTCTCCCTGCTTCACACATTCCCAATGGTGAAAACTACCTCCAGTTAAACATTTTGAGGAAATCCAGGATCTTGCTATTATGAGGGACTAAATGGATTTTTTTCTTTCTTCATCACATTAATGCAAGGAGTTGACTTAACCAAGGCCAGCCAGTATGATCCTAAAAATTTCCCTTACAATATTCTAATGAGGGGCAAAAGAAAATAATGATAGTTATGTGCGAACAGCCATGAGGAAGTGGAATGGCAATCCCTACCCCCCAAATACATTAAAAATATAAGGCTCCATATAATGCCAGGCTATTGGCCTGGGAGTCAAGAGAGGCTAGCTCAAATTCAAACACACTGTTTCTGATGAAGAAAACCCTTTTTTATTCATATAAAGTATTTATTAGGTATTGGATTTTATAAACAGCTTGGTCCCGGAGTCTTTATTTTAAAAAGGTTATCCTGAATGCATTTCCAAGCTTCCTGTGGAAGATTTCTCATAAAAGGAAGCAGAAAATGTATAAATGTAAACAGGCTAATTGTATGCAGATATAAATTATGGATGTTGATCTTATGAAAAAGCACGGCTGATTTGCAGGGGTCTTAGTCAGCAGCTCTGTGTCTTGTCTAAGGGGATATTTAGTATGGCTGTGATGTGCAGAATTTAAAACAAAACTTTGAATTCCAGAGAATAAAACATAGCTCCTTTGTGTTAAGACACACTGTTGGGAGGGCGAGGTTTTATCTCCTTTTATTGCAGTTGGCGTCAGTGCTCATTAGCTGGGGCATCCCATGTGGACTCTTGTCTCTAGAAGCTGAGTAAGGAAGGCAAAGTCTTGGGGAGGGTGTGGCTATTCTGTGTTGCTTCTCGTGGCCGCCTGAGTAGTCTGCACAGCGACTGGTGTTCCAGTACGCATCTAGGCTCTGGGGCAATCTAGGTGACTAATGTTTCTCCCTTATTCACAGAACAGATGGGGATAGGTTATAAGGACGGCTTGTGACAAAAGTTCTGTAAGATGGTGCGGATGTGGAAGGCTATGATGTGACTACCCTTCGTCAGATTTTGATCTCCACAGCTTAAAATGTAGCAGCTACCGCTACTGCTCCACTTAGTTACACTAACCAGTTCAAACCCAAGTTATTTAAAAAATTGACCATCGCACCCCCCAAAATACTGAAGAAATACGGAAAATGAGCAACTTCCTAAGGGTAAAATGACTGGTCTGGCATATATACATGACACAGTTATATGATGATGTATGATACAGAGATTTATGTGGATAGCACGAGCCTTTAGCTGATATGGGCGGCAAGTTCTTCTTAACAAATAATTACAAAGGGCTGACTGCTGTATTTTTTGGACTATAAGACGCACCTGACCATAAGACACACCCAGTTTTTAGAGCAGCCAAACAAGAAAAACAGTAAAAACAGCAATTGGAGCATAAGGTGCACCCTAATTTCCCCCTCACTTTCAGGGCCGGCGTGGTGGAGTGTATCTTATGGTCCGAAAAATACAGTACCTTTCTAGGCATCCTATGTTTGTTAATCCAGCGGGGAAAGCAAACAGATCTTAAATATAAACTTTGGGTGTAAGGAGGGTACAGGGTCTCACTATGCAGACAACTCTTGCCTGGAACTCACAGGGGTGTGCTTGTTAATGCCTCCCAAGTCCTGGGATTAAAGGTATGTGCTACCATGCCCAGCCTGAAATATAAACATTGTGCTAAGCAGTGAGTACCAAAATTAGCATTTCAAAAAGGGAATTCTAGACTACATGACAATAAAATAATGCTAAAATGTTGGGTGTGTGTGTGACAAATGTGGAAGTATGTGTTGTGGAATGGATGCCTTTGCCTGTGTGAGCCTGTTGAGGCTAGGGGGGGGTGATGTCATATGTCTCCCTCTGCTGTTTCCTACGTTACTTCTAAGATAAAGTTTCTCACCAAGTCGGGGGCTTACTGGCTTACATAAATCTTCTTGTCTCTATCCCCTATCTCTGAGACTGCAGGCCAAGCAGCCACATCTGTTGTTGTTGTTGTTTAAAGATTTTATTTATTTATTATGAATACAGTATTCTGTCTGCATGTATACCTGCTGGCCAGAAGAGGGCACCAGATCTTATTATAGATGGTTGTGAGCCACCATGTGGTTGCTGGAAATTGAACTCAGGACCTTTGGAAGAGCAGCCAGTGCTCTTAGCCGCTGAGTCATCTCTCCAGCCCCCCATTGTTGTTGGTTTATTTTGTTTTACATGAGTGCTGGAGATCCTAACTCAGGTCCTCATGCTGGCCTGGCAAATATTTCACTGACTAAAAAAATCACCTTCTTGGTAGCATAATGTTTAATGTAGTGTGAAAATGGCATCCTAGGTACTAGGGTATTAACTTTCTGGAGAAGGTAGTAGGGTGTAGCAGTTACTTTCTGGAACAAATCAAAAATTGCAAAACTAACAGTGGCTCCCAGGATCCACTTTTTGCTTTGAACTGGGTACCATGCCTCTCACCAGTATTTTAGTGAGCCGATCAATACTGTCTTCCAGACCATCCAGAGGACATCTGGTCTCCATCACTTTCAGTTTTCAAGCTCCTTGCCTACCTAGTCAAAAGGTCCTTATGGGAAATTACCTTTAGTAGTAGTCAGGATGTGTTATTAGACCATGTCCAGTCTACTTAATGGGTTACCTAATTTGAATGAATTAGATTGTGTCGAAGGCTACATGGAGCCCTTTTGCTTAGATTTCCAAGGCTGTGAAAGTGAAGTGAGTTGGCGCTGAGTGTTCAGCTGCTAAGCAGATAGCCACTGAGAGCCCATTGTGACCAAAAAGGGAACATCGTCTTGACTCAACAAGACAGACATTTCACCAAAGTTTTAAGATGACATATATCAAGGCTGAAGATGTTTTGTGTCCTTTGTGGTTGGTGTTTATTTTACTGTTGTTGTTCATCTGTTTGTTTTGACTGAGTCTCACTCTACTGTAACCCAGGCTGGCCTGTAATTTACTCTGTAGCCCATGCTGATCTCAAACTTGCATCAAGCTTCCTGCCTCAGCCTTTCCAGCATTGGTATTGTAGGCATGAGCCACTGTACGCAGATCTTGGTGGTTTAGGAACACTGGATGAACAAGGGTATCAATGGTTTCTGAAGACATGCGAAGAATGTATCTAGCTCAGCTGTGGAATGTTCCCCTAGTGTGCACGAAGGGCTGGGCAGCAGCCTTGAAACGAACAAAGGATTTATGAGCAGCCACAACGTCTCCTCCTACTTGAGCCTTCGATAATTTGGTTGTTTATCTGAACTGCCTCAATTGTCCAGTTTATTGCTCAAGGGACTCGTGATACTGAATTCTGAAGATTCAAGGTTGTTATTTTGGAAGATAGAAATAACCCCGCCCCCCTTTTATAAACAGAAAATTATGTAAGTCCTTGCCAGCTGAAAGCTGAAAGAAATTCCTGAAGGTGTTGAAGAATGGCAGGGATTTCTTATTATTTTCGTGGTGCTTTCTGCACCGTCTCAAGTAGGCACCACCCAAGTAGGCACAGGAAGATACCACACCCTGACCCAAAACAGGCTCTGACCCCACAGGATGATGAAGACAAGGACAAATCACAGACCATAGGGGAGGGAGTATCTACTTGAGTTGACATATGCTTAACTCAAAATGTGGGTTCCTTTACTAAACTCTAAATCTTAAAATATATTTTATTGCTACTAAGATTGCTCTGCAAGTATAACAACAGTGTTAATAACAGCGATTGTATCTGAAAATCACTGCTATAGTAATTGGAATTCAATAAAATTTCATGTAATGCAATGGCTTATTCTCCTTGGCTACAAACTGAACTTGTATATAAAGCCCTTTTAATGTGAACAAGCCACAGTAGAACTTGAGGAGGTGACTTCTCTATGGGGCATCTTAGGGTTGAATTCTCACAAGGTGTCCCAGAGAAATAGAGGGGTTGCATCTGAATTTGCAGCTACTTCCACAGCTCATCTCTGACCTCTCATTCCCTGGAGGATGCAAATGGGCAGAGGGCCGGAGTCATGTCACAGGTGACAAATTCCAGGCTTCTGTGGGCAGCCACTAAAGAGCACATGACCTCTGGTTCACACAAAGAGTCCTGGATACCGGAGACACCCACATGATGTAGATGAGCCTCTGGGATGCACCAGCCTTAAGCACGAGAGTATCTGGATATCTGGAAAGGAGGCCTGGGTGTTATCTTACACTAAGAAGTAACACAGTGCTCTTGGTCCTTGTGCAACTCCATCCTGGAGTTGAGTTTGCACATAAATTTAGACTCTGCTTTATGATCAGTATATTAAATGTAGTAATCAGAGATTTCATTATTACTTTTTAAATTGATTGCTCTTGCTGGTTTAATCCAGAAACTGGAAAAGCTAGTTATCCATATTGAAATGCCAGAACTATCAGTTCTGTTGTTCTTGGTTACAAATACAGGCCAATTAAAAAATTCAAATCCCTAAAGTGAATTATGAGACACACACACACACACACACACACACACACACACACACACATACACACACACTACTGAGGTATGTTCACTTTCCATTACTATAACTAGCACCTCAGATAAATCAACTTATAAAGAGAAAAGGTTTTTATCTCAGTTCACCATCTGGGAGGCCCCAGGCCATGTTTGCTACACACTGCTTTGGGTCCTGCAGTGATGCAGCCCATCAAGGCAGTGCTGGGTAAAGCTGCTTATTCCTGTGCTAGGGAGAGAAAGAAAAACAAAGGAAGAATTGTTGAGGTCTTTGCAAGCACATCCTCACCCACTGTGGCCACAGACCTAGACTCTATGTTTTATAAGAAGTCATCTGGACTCCCCGTAGTGCAAAGCTGGTAGACCATGCCTCTGGCACGAGGCCTTCGGGAGCCATTCCACATCATAAGGTCTTGTGAGAAGAGGGTATTTTGTTAAAAATCCAGTACTCTTGAGCTTGGTTGAGAACTGAAGAGAGATAGCCATAGAATGCAAAGCAGAGGGCCAAGCATAACAAAATGCAAAACATGTTTGTGTATGACAGTGCTGTGAAAAGAACCCCTGCTGGCCTTCTGTTTGTACCTTATGGCTGAGAGGAACCGAGCCTATTAGTTACCCCACTGCATGAACAATGAGGTTTACAGTGTGTGTAAACTCATGATTTCTGTTGATTTATGTGATTTGTGGCTAATGTATTCGTCAGTGAGCACTCTGAATAAATACATATGAAACAAGTTTTTAAATATGTAGACATAGTATACTAAAGGAGTTTGAGTTACTCATCTTAACACCCGTAACCTTACAACTTAGGATGCATCGTTCAGAACAGTGGTGTTTCAGCCATTCTGCTATTATGCTAACATGCTGGACAGAGAATAAATATAAAAGAACGTTTGTGAATCCATTGACTAATTATGGGAGTGTGGCTTACACTTAAGAGGTAAGTGCTGAGGCAGAAGGATTGCTACAGATCTGTGGCCAACTTGGGACGCATGAATGTTCTGAGACATCTCAGGTTACATATTGTGAGACTATTTCACAAAACAACTGCCTTCCCCCCCCAAGACCAAACACTATGTCCTAAACATGCACACATGCGCATGCACACACACACACACACACACACACACCTAAATGATCAAATAGCATTTCCCTAGTTTAAACAGTGCATGAAGAACAAGAATGGTGCCCACAAGTGTGTGGGAAACACAGATCAGATTGTTAGTGCAGATCTGTATGTCTGTACATGCATGTGGAGCCAGGCACCTTTCCTAACAGCTCTCCACTTTATTTCTTGAGGCAGAGTCTCCTGATAAACCTCACACTTGTGCAGCAAGTGTCTTATGCACTGAGCCACCTCCCCAGCCCATCTCTTGGTTTCTGAAGCTTCTAACTCCTCCAGTACTTTGAGGGCGTGCAGAATGTTCTGACTATCTGGCCAAGCTTTCTGGGCTGGATAGAACCCTTGTTCTCTGTTGACTTAGTACTACCCAGTTTTCTTACTACACCTCATTACTTCAATCTCTGCTACCCATGTTGGGTAAAATCACGTAATCTTCTGAGTAATAGAATATTCTTCCTTTCACATTATGGCTGATTTTCAGATAATAAAAACATCATTTTATTCTTAATGAGCATATCGAACATGGTCTTGATTTAGTTATGTTTAGACCAAATACATATTTCCATATAGAAATATCGCTGCTGTGACTCCTTGTCAGTGGAAACTCTCTCCACTTCTTTATTTTACTACTCAGTCATTTTATCATATTCTTGTTTTATGAATCTAGCTCAAAGCAAAGCAAAAGGAAAATAAACAGCAACGATGCCTCCTATTTGTATAGAAATTTACAGTTTGTAAAGTATTGGGGGACGTATTATATATTTACAATCTTCAAAACTTCACAAAGTAGAAAAGACAAATGCTATCACTCCCGGTTTACAGACAGGGCAGCTGGAGAGGCCTGTGATTTTTCCTGGGTCACCTCCTGTCTAGTCTGTGGTAGGATGAGTCGGGAGGCCAAAGGACTCTGGGTAAATCACAGTACACACAGGGACCAAGCAGGCTCCGGGTAAACACATCTAAGTAGATGGAGCATCAGCTTTCCTTGATGGTAAGATCTCTCCTTTTCATCCCTCTTCCATTCTCCTCTCTGCTTTCCTCTCTGTCCCCTCTTCATTCTCTCCCTGTCCGCTCTCCTCTCCCCCACTCCCTTTCATATTATCTTTCTTCCATGTTAGAGATCTCCTTCCCCTCATCCCTCCTGCCCTTTCTCCATTCTTCTTATCCCCTCTTTGTTTTAACAAACGGCCAAGAGAATTTGCTGGGAGATGACTCCATACAAAAAGTCCTTGCTGGACAAGCATAAGGACCGAAGCACAGATCACCAGAACCCATCTGAAATCCAAGCAAGCATGAGGGCCCCCTGTAATCCTTGCCCTGGGAAGCCAGAGACTAGTTGAATTGGTGAGTTCTAGGTTCAGCCAGCCGTGGGGTCACTCTTCATAGTGATGAAGAAACGCGGGGGCCTAGAGCCTGTTGCCCTGTGAGCTCCTACTCACGATGAGATGTCACTGCTGAAATTAGATTGCTCCTGGAATATTCTTCTGGTTGCGGCTATGTGATTTGGGACAGCAGCATCAAAAAGCCGCTGCAGTCAAGGAAGAATAAGCTCGAAGACCTCATGGACCTCTCCTGCTAAGTTAAGCAGTGGCCCTACCCCTTCTGTTCATTGTCCTCTGCCTGGAACTCTTCCTGTGGCCTCGTATAGATAAAGGTAGTCTGGGACCTTGTGGTAAAAATCCCTGTACCATAGTCCTTACTGACATGAAGATTTTCAGTACATGGGTGGGTATATTAGGCAAAGCTCTCTAGTGGAACAGAATATAAATAATTCACACAAATGTATGATATAAATGTGCATGCGTAAAAGGGACTGATTAGATTGCAGGACATGGGCCATCTTTATCCTGGGAAGATGGAGAACCCAGTAGCTACTGAGTATAGGAAACTGGATGCCTAGTGGGTCCTATTCCAATGCCAAGGGCTTGGGAGGCCCCGGAGAGTTGGTGGTATCCACTCCACACTGAAAGAGCAAAGGAGTCTGATGTCCATGGATGATCCCCACAGTGACAGACAGGCTTACTTAGGAGGGAGGGAGAATATATCCCACGTGTTTTTCCTTGTACCCTTTTTAATCTGGGCCACCCACTGAATGTGTTAACAACATGGAAGGGAGAGCTCTCATTCCCAGCCATGGTTCCACATTTCAGACCTTTCTAAAATGCTCCCTCACACAGTTGCAGGCTCACTAGTCATAGACGGTTCATAATCCAGACATACTGACAACCAGACATACTGACAACCAGACAGACATACTGACAAGCGTCACAGGGAGGGGCAAACAGACAGACAATACAGACAGACAGCTCTCATGAAGAAAACAAGAAGTGTCAGGAAGTAACAAACAGATGATCAAAGAAATCCCACCTGAGGTCCATAAAATCCTCTCGGATTTGCCCAGACGTTTGTCGCATAAAAATGTGGGGACAAATCAGAACCGATAATTTGTTGGGAAGCAGAATAAACTATTATTAGTTTATATTTTAAAAATAATTTTTATTTATTACTAAAGAGTGTGTGTGTGCGTGTGTGCGTGTGTATGGTGTGTGTGTGCAGGCCTATGTATTCTATGACATATGAAGGTTAGAGCTCAGCCTAACCCTCCCTCTGTGGGTGCTGGGACTCTAAGCTGGGTTGTCCGGCTTGCTTAGTAAGTGTTTTGATCCCCTGGCATGCCTAGCTGGCCAAGGTCTTCTAGCAATCTGTCGCCTATTTCATGATAGTCTTTAGAACAGGCCCTTTTTTCAGTTCCTTTTTGAGAGTTTCATTAAAAGTTGAAAGTATGTGAGATAATGTTTAATCAAATCATTAAAAAAAAAACAATTCAAAAACGTCACAGCTTAAGAAGAAAGACTGCTGATCGTCCAAGTTCCTGTGTGCATCTTCACAACACTCAATAGGTTAAAAATAAACAGTATCTTGAATTGTTTGTTTGTTACTCTCGCTCGTCTTTATGGATTTACGACACATGTGTGCATTCCTTAAGCAGGGCCCTGTTTTGTTTGGCCTGTCTTCAGACTGTATAGGAATGAATCATACCACAGATGTTCTGTGTGCATCACTTCTCCTGTTCAACGTCATGTCATAAATTTCCGCCATGTTGCCTTCTGCAGCTTCAGCTTATTTCCTTGTCGCTCGTCGCTTGAGCGAGTTGCATCTTGTCCATGTACTATGCCTTATTGCCTTATTAATTCATTCTTCTGGGGTGTAAGGTTTTTCCTAGATTGCTTTCTATGCCAAACATCCCTAGAATGTACATTTTTGTCTATTTCTGCAAACAGAATAGTTGGATCTTGTTACGCAAACATGTTACGTTCCTAGGAAGTACTGACTTACCTTCTGAGATGGGGACATTCATGCTCTTGCTAAGACCTTACTAGATTTCCACTACTCTATATTCTTGCCAAAGTAGTTGTGGTGTGGAGTGATCAATTTTTTTTGTCCGTTTAGCCCGTATGAAATGATACACCATTAGGTTTGTTGGCATTTCTATGATTGACAATGCTGTTGAGCATCTATTTGTAGATTGTTTGAGAGCCATTTGAATGTCTCCTAACATGAGAGGCCTTTTTACATCATGACTTGAGTCAGACATGGCATGTTCACATTGATACTCAAATTATAGAATCAATTACAAAAGGGTGGGCAGCATGCCACACAAGTAACAACACTGATTCTAGTTACATTTTCAGCACCAAAATCTGAAGAGAAGGGACAGAAAATGGGCCTCAAAATCTATTCCTGGAGAGAGGATTTAGGGCTCACCTAATTCAAGGAAGATGCACACAGATTCAGGTAAAAAAAAGAGGATAAGGGATAAACAATAGCATCCATCTCTTTTTATGACCTAGTTCACCTCCCTTCAGACAGTGCAGCCTTGTGTGGACAGACCCCGAGGGAGCCACAGAGGACAAGGAGTCCTGTTATTATGATAGCATAGGCCCTGTGGGGGCAGGTCAGGGAAAGAGGAGAATGGCTCTGGGGGTGTGACATGGTTCTAGCGTGATGGCGTTGTAGTGATCCCCTGGTACTTTCTGAATGAGATGTGCTTCAGCTTGGCTTGTTTTGTGGGACAGCCACGCCCATGTCTTAGACCTCACTTTATATTTAGTATCTTAACTTTTTCTTTCTTTTTTTTTGCATAAAATATTTGCTTTCCTGAAACATCCAGCTCTTCATTGTGTTCTCTTTCCTCTTCAGAATGGGTCTTTAAAAAATCCCACCCCCACTCGTGTTGTCCATATCTCGTTAAGGCCTCTTCTTCAGCATTCATTACTCACCCGTTCATTCATCAGGCCCCACTTGTGGGTTGATAGTTTGTATGGAGCTTGAAGTCCATATGCCACACTGGGTGTTCTCCTCCCCCACCCCTAAAGGAATTGCTCTGAAGCCCAGAGTAGTACTATAATCTAATAATACACAATCTGCTTTTAAACCTGAATCCTTACTGTTCATGTATTCCTACTATATTTCATCTGACTTAATCCAAAGCTTGGCCAGATTCCTGTGAAACCTCACAGCTTCGAGTCAGTGCGTCAGCCTTTGGTCATTTACAATTATTATAATGTGAACTTTGATTTAAACAAAGTTAAATCCAGATTTGGCTCCGCCATTGATAGCATGATTTCGCTGAAAGCTCTCATCTTTTCCAAGATTCATCTCCTCACTAAAAAAAAAAGAAAAAACAATGAAGTCTACATTGTGTGGCTACTGTTCATTATTTTCACGAAACTTTGGAGCACGGAGAGAATGGCGGTGGCCCATGTAAAGCCAGCTTTACAAAAGCAGTGCAGCGGTGTGACCAGGGAGAGCTTTAAGATTACTATGTCCCCTGGAGGGGGAGACCTAGTGGCACTCAGAGGAAGGACAGCAGGTCACCAAGAAGAGACTTGATATCCTATGAGCATATACAGGGGAGGTAATCCCTCTCAGGAACAGTCATAGGGGAGGGGAATAAGGGGAAAATGGGAGGGAGGGGAGAATGGGAGGATACAAGGGATGGGATAACCATAGAGATGTAACAAGAATAAATTAATAAAAATATTTTTAAAAAAGGAAAAAAAAAAGATTACTTTGAGCCCGTTGTGTTTCACCAGGTGAAGATCTGTACCTATGCCCACCTCAACATCTGTCTGCCTAAAGTGATTCGAAGATTCGCCACAGCTACAAGCAGAAAGAAAAGCCAACTAAAGCACGATCCTGGAGGAAGACAGCCATTTTGCAGGGCAGCTATAGCCTGGAGAACACGATTAATTCTCCCACACTCCTGTGCTCCTCTTTCTAACCAGTGGGAAGATACAATGCGCAGCATCCCCCGCAATGTAGAAGAGACCCAGTCCATTATCACGGACTTCCCTGGCATCAGGAAATTGTGACACTGGCAAATATAAAGTAAGCAAAAAACTCTGTCCCCTTTCCAGCCTTAGTATTTACGGAAAGGCTAGGAAGATGCAGGACGGTCAGATCCATGTGTCCTGGCTTCCTCTTTAGGTCCAGAAAGGAGATGGTGTCAATAATGTGAAAGAGGGGGGACACAAATGGCTATGGGCTCACCCCTTTCTACCCACTTGGCTGTGGCAGGGTAGCTAGCATTAGGACTGTCCTGCATGCCCCAAGACAGAGTCTGATTACAACACTGCAGCTTTGAGGTGAGCAGAACAAGGATGTTTATGTACCATCTCCAGGCTGTCCTTGTTAATTGATGGACACAGACAGGAACTGACGTCAGGCTGGAAGCCTACATGGGAACTGGCACATAGGAGTTTCCATAGCAAAAGGCTGTGTCTGACACACGGGACCCCAACATAGACTGTGAAAGCCCAGAAAGAACTGATAACACAGGCACCAGGGCCTCCAAAACAATCCAAGAAATGTAGGATGCCTTGGGTCCGTAGGGACTGCCACTGGCACAAATTCCTTCAAGTACGGCCATTTCAGGAGTCACTTCAGCCTGTTACTTCACCTCCTATTCTCAATCCAGAGAAGATACGATCTCTTCTCTTAGGAAACAAATGTATCATCCCACTGTTCAAGGATGGATAAGCCACCCACTCTCCCTATAACTCAGGAATAACTAGGGTCTCAAATTGAGATAGTATTGTCTGTAAGAGGGACTGTTTGTATTAAAAGTATGGACTTATTCAAACAGAATTAGGTTCATGGGGCTGGAGAGATGACTCAGAGATTGACAGCACTCATTGTTTCTTCAGAGGACCCAAGTTCGGTTCCTAGCACCCACATCAGGTGACTTACAACTACCTGTAACTCCAGCCTCAGGGGATTAGATGTCTTCTTCTGGCCTCTGTAAGCACTGTGCTCACATGGACATTTACACACACACACACACACACACACACACACACACACCACATACACACACACCATGCTCAAACATTTTTTTTAAATTACTAACAAAATTTGGCTGACAGTGAAATCTTCCCTTTTGTTAATAGGATCAGAAAGGCAGTATCCATATATAAAATAAACCTTATATTTTGTATGTCAACTTACAGTTTAAGAAGGAATCTTAAATACCTTCAAATAGGCATTTAATAAATGTTAATTTATTATCACATATCCTTTCCTCTAGCACATTTTAAAAGCTGTCTGAAAGCCTCGATCTAATTACCGAATGCTGCATTTTCATTGCATATATGTGTCAAGCTCACTCTAGAAAATTTCCACGCAAAACTTTCAAATTTACTTCTTCATTGTGGTGTTTTATTTGGTCTAGACACAGCGCTCAAATCAGCTTAAAGAAACAGAAACAAAGATGATGTTTTTCAGGGTGTGTAAATGAATATTTTAGGGATCTGTGCCCGGTACGGTTGGCGCCAGTGTTATGTTTGAGTACTTGGTATTTATTTATTGGTTTAGCCTTTCAGCTTTACTTCACTTGCATAGAACCGAAGGCCAGACTGGCTGCTTCCACACGGTGAGCCTTAGGACTCCAGCTGAGGTCCAGCTCAGTATTTGACCAGGGCTGTGGCCAGAGCAAAAACCCCAACCCAAGTCCCAGAGTTGAGTTTGTTGGCAATCCAGGATATCTTGTCTACCTTGGAGTAGTTGCTGTAGCTAGTAGGGTACAGTGCTCAGAATGCCAGACCTGAATCAGGTGTCCATCCCGAAAACCACAGAATCAGGGTAGCTTTATATGAGCCACATAGATTAAAGGAGACGGAGTGATTTCATAAGAAAATCAAGATGCTTTTTCCAGAAGAGACTGGTAATCAGAAAACCCTGTTCGCTGCTGTTTATGCTTATCAGGGATTCCCTTTGAAGGCTCTCCACAGCAGATTCTCCTCAGAAGGCTCTTCACGGAATGTTGCCCTCAGAATGTTAAGAGATACCCTCCTAGAATGTCTCTCATGGAAAATTTACCTCAGAGGTTCCCTTTTGCAGGTTTTTCATAGAGGATTCCCACAGAGGAATACTCTTAGAAGACTCCTCACAAAATTCTCCTCAGAAGGACCAAGTATGTTCTGATTAAATGTCCAGTAGGGCTGAAGAGATGGGTCTCATTACTTCTGTAGAGGACTCTTGTTTGGTCCCTGACCTTAACTCCAGCTCCAGGGATCGGACACTTTCTTTTGGACTCTGCAGGCTCCTCCACTCACATGTGCTTGTTGGTCTAATTCACGCACAATTAAGAATAAAACTAAATCTGAAAAACATTTTCTTTAGAAGTTTCTCCATACAGGTTCCATGATTGCAGCTACTACATGCACAGTGTCAATTGTCAGGTCTCTCAAAGCTTTGCCTTCTCACCCTGTCCTCCCTCCTTTGAAACAGAATCTCACGCTGTAACATTGGCTGGGCTGGAACTTTCTATGTGTTCTAATGTGGCTGGCTTCAAACTCATAACAATTCTTCTGCCTTAGTGTCCTACATATTGGGATTACACATAGTGAAATGTCTGTCTCATTATCTTGAATGGAGAATGGTCCTGTGTTCTCTAGAAAATATTTCTTTTTTATTTTATTAATTTATTCATATTACATCTCAATGGTTATCCCATCCCTTGTATCCTCCCATACCTCCCTCCCTCCCATTTTTCCCTTACTCCCCTTCCCTATGACTGTGACTGAGGGGGACTTCCTCCCCCTGTATATGCTCATAGGGTATCAAGTCTCTTCTTGGTAGCCTGCTATCCTTCCTCTGAGTGCCATCAGGTCTCCCTATACAGGTGACGTGGTCAAATATGGGGCACCAGAGTTCCTGTGAAAGTCAGACCCCACTCTCCACTCAACTGTGGAGAATGTTCTGTCCATTGGCTAGATCTGGGTAGGGGTTTGAAGTTTACTGCATGTATTGTCCTTGGCTAGTGCCATAGTTTGAGCAGGAATATAGCCAGAAGATGCTCCAGCACACAACAAGAACATATGCTCAACCATGTTCATAGCGGCCTTATTCACAATAGCCAGAACTTGGAAACAGCCTAAGTGTCCCTCAGTAGAAGAATGGATAAAGAAACTGTGGCACATTTATACTATGGAATACTACTCAGCTATTAAAAAGAACGAATTCCCGAAATTTGTGGACAAATGGATTGAACTAGAAATGATCATAATGAGTGAGTTAACCCAGAAGCAGAAAGAGTCAAATGGTATATACTCACTTATATCTGCACACTAGTCTAGAAAAGATTTCTACCATGGCCGACTGAACATACCACTATGGGAGTGGAAAATGGACCAATAAGGATGAAGTGAGTGTCTTGGAAATTCAGGCCAGCATAGTCAACCATGAGTCACCCACTGGAATGGGATGCTACAGTCAGATCTTCCCCATCTTCTGCTTTATAGACTCCGTACTTGCCTAAAATGAAACTCTAGTATAAAAATCCATTTGAGATAAAGAACATTACTTTCCATGCATTTGTGTATGTGTGTGATAATCCATCTCTCTGTACGTGTGTGTATGTGTGTGTGTGCATGTTTCTTTGTGTCTAGATGCATATGGGCATGAACATGTGTATGTATGTGCATGTGTGTGGAAGCCAGAGGTTAATAATCTAGGCTGTCATCATTCAGTCACTGTCTACCTTGTTTGTGTTTGTTTGTGTGTTTGTTTTTGAAGAAAAAATGTCTCTAGCAGGCCACTGATATCTCCCTCTCTCTCTCCCTTCCCCCTCCTTCCCTCCCTGCCCCTCCCCCCTTGGGATAATAAGTCTGCCACCATGCCTGGCTTCTTGTGTGCTTGCTAGGATCAAACTCATGTCCTCATGCTTGTAACAGCAAGCACTTCACCTATTGAGTTGTCTCCCCAGCTCAAAGTCTGTTCTTGATGAAATAGAAAGGCACTTTGCACTGGATAATTTGAAAACAACAACAGTAACAACAACAACAAACAAACAAACAAATAGTTCATTTGATGTTAGGCAAATCTGCCTTGTATCTAGTAACAATATAATCTCTGTCTCTACAGGAAGGCATTACTGACTGGTTTGGCTGTCAAAAACATCTCTAAAAGATATCTTCGTAAAATAATTTTATTCTACATGAGGCCAAGGTCATATTAGGCTAAGGCTTTCTGCCCCCACGTGGATTTAAATATAGAAAGAGGGCCATTTACAACAGAAGCCGTGAGGCCACAGAGAAGATGGGCATTGCTGGGCTCACATCTCTTGAGGACTAACGCCCTCATTTAGAAAAGAAGTGGGCTGCACTAGAAGGTTTTCAAGACCTCTGTGCATAAAAATCTCATTTCTTACAGTTGTGCTTTGTAGAGGAATCCCTGGGAAGGTGCCCTCCTGTCTTGCATGCCTCTCAGCACTCTCCTCTGGAGGATCAAATGTAAACGAGTTCCCTGACAGCTGTCAGCCAGTAGCTGGCCTGGCACTATGAAGCCATCACATTCCGAACTTAAAACCGTTTTACAGGCACCATCATCATGTGCCAGCAGATGAGCATGCTTGGTGACTACAGTGGATCAAGGCAAAACCAGACCCTCAGTTGTCACAGCTGTGCACTGATCAGAAAAGCCTTGCACAGATCACAAAGCTGCTTTTCTGTTTTGCGCTAACTTAGGTATCTGTTGCTTCTTGGCCAATCATTCTTAGCTCTTGCTCCTTTCCCCCTCACTCATGGATTAAATACAAATATTGAAATGGCGAGTTCCAGAAACACCCTTAATTTACGATAGCTCCCAACTCAGAGCAAATGCCTACTCCCTTAAGCCCTAAAACCATCTAACATACATCTCTTACCCTTCCTCTTCCCATACCCTACTGTGTTGGATATGAAACCATTAGAAACAGGCCTCTTCCTTTGGCTGGTAGTTTAGCAGATGGCTCCCATTCTCCTACAGCATCTTCCATTTTTGTCTTTGAGTTCAATGTGATACCCTCTTTTGTTTTCTTTGGATTAATGTACTCAGAACATTGACGAAGCTATGTGACAGGGGCCATTTCCTTTTGGGGGTCTGATGAGCTACTGTTACTTTCACTTGTCCCCATCTTCTTACCTCTCCCACAAAATTAACTGACTTTTCTTTATGGAGCAAAACCAGTCCAAAGAAATATTTTCTGTCTTGTTCTGTCTTCCCATTCCAACATATATAGTAGAACTCTACTTATGTTAGAGTTCACTTCTCACCCTCAAACTTCTCATTAAAGTGACTTTGAAGGGACTCAGCCATCATCATCATCATATCATCATCATCATCATCATCATCATCATCATCATCATCATTATTATTATTATATACTGGTCTTATCCACATACTTTAATGTAGAGCCTATGTTGCAGGTTGATTATTATTTTATGAAAAGATATTGTCAGCGTGTCAGGTCTCTGCTTTGAATGGATGATGCCAGTTTTTATTCTGCCCATCCTTTCTCTCCCATCCCCCAGCTAAGTCCATGTTGTATGGCTTTCACCTACAAACTCCAAAGTAAACTGTGCTTCTGCTTCCCCACTGGTTTCCCTGGTGTTCAGAATCATGCATCCTCCCATGCCTGCCTCCCACAGTTACTGTCCAGGCTTGCACTTGAACTCCCACAGGAGTTCAACAGTGCAGCGTCTCTCTGTCAGAAACATGTGTATACTCCACCCCCTACAGAGGAACTTGGAGCCCTGTGCTTTTTTACTTTTGTTCGTTTGATTGTTTCTGTTTTTGTGATGTTTGCACTCTTGAATTTTAGGCCAGGGCCAATCCTGGCCTTGCTCCCAGAGTAATGTCATCAGCCTAATGCTGATGTAATCGCCTCCATTTCTGTATTTTAAATTCATGATTATTTGAGTTTCTGCACCAAAGACTTGTCTGAACGATAGCTGGAGGTTGGTGAAACATATGGAGCCTGCACTAGAACTCGGCTGAGCCCTTGAATCTGGCCTGGCCTTCTGTAGCAACAGCCCTGTTGTTTTTATATTATATTTATGGCCTAAGAATGTTTATTATCATGCCCAGCTAGCAATCAATCAATACACAGACACCTGTTATATTTTAAAATGGCCTTAGTTAACCTGGGCCAGGGCAGACATTAATCCTCTAAACTACTTCCCATGGTGGGGAGGAGGGGTAAATATCTCATACCTGCCCCAATCCCATGCCATCTGCTTCTAATAATTTCTATCAAGCTTCCTCCTATCCATAATCCCAAATACTTGCCAATCAATGTTCTTCATCTGGGCCGAATCCCCATTCACGCCAGGCAAGTGCTTCTCTTCCATCTAACCCATGGCGGCCTTCTTCTCCCCTCTCTCCTTGAGTCTTTCTTCCTCTTCTCCTCTTTCTTCTTCCCAGGATCCTCTCTGTTTCTCTAAGCCCGGGAACCTTAGTCACACCTCTCTCATCTGCCCTGCCCAGGTGGGATGGTTTTTTATTGGTCAAAAGGTGGGTCACAGAGACAGCAAGCAGTAATTAGCATCCAAATACATTAGACCATCCACCAATACAGCCTGTCTCCAGGGACCCACACTGGAGGCAACAAGCACAGGGAGATGATGTAGCGCTCAAGTTCGCTGGCATTCCCACCTTCATGCCTGTACCATTGCTAAGTGCCTCTTCTGATCTCCAACGTCTCAGTTTGGATGACAGATTGCCCTTTCCACACAGACCATTATAATCTGCTGGACGCTGCAGCCATGATTCAGGAAGTCCTGAGAATGGACAAGGTGAGCTTCCATTGGTTGTCCCAGTAGCACAATTCTCTCTTCACAGGGTATTTTGTCTCATGCCTGTATAGTGAAAAGCAAAGAGAGCTTTGCTTCCATTTTTCATGTGACACGAGAATGCACACATAACTGTTTCTCTTTCTTCCTCCTTTTATGAATAGGTAATCTGTTGGGAGAGGGGTTAGTTGCTGAAATAAAGTTTCCTTATACATATATTTATTTCTCTGTGCTCCTCATTCTTTTTTCTTATTTATGTAAGCCATTCTATTCTTTTATTCATATGTATGCATCTTTTAAGTTTTATTAATCTTATTGTTTCAATTCATGTTCCCCAAACCAGATTCTATTTTTTCCTAGTTCTGTCACCTACCTTAGATAGTCGAGAATATTCTTGGTTACTTGGAGCAATGCTCATTCTTTTAGTGGATAGTCAGTTACTCTGGCCACAGCACACATCTGGCCCAGCTGTTGCCCACCCCAGGCTCTCCAGCCTCAATCTCCAAGTTGGGTCAGTTTTATGAATCTTCCCTTGAAGGATGATGCACCCATTTTGCTACTTTCTATAGTACTTTCTAGAGTTTGTGTTTAAGCACTCAGTGTCATGCTATTGCTGCCCATTGTTTTGGCTTCCTGCTTCCTAGTGTTTATGCTTTCCCTCGATTTCCACTTGCTCGGGCAGGGCATGGATTTGCTGCCTTAGTGAATGTTCTCCTTCCTCTGGGCTGACCAATTCTTTGTGTAGTCCTGCAATGCCGATTGGTCCATCTCAGCCAAACTGTTTAGCTACAGTTATGGTTTTTTTTCAGGTTCTCTGTGAAATGTTAGGATACCTTGCTGCTGAATAACAAGACTATCCTGGCTATTTCTCATTGTATTTTATGGCACATCTTTCATTTTTTGCTTCTGATGACCTGTAATAGAGTCACAAGATGTGTGTAACTCTGAATGTGTGGATGTGTTAATCCTTGCCACACCCATCATCACCTAATGTGGCAAAATGACAGACATTCTCTGGTAGAGAGAATGCAGAGCAATAATCGTACTAAGAAATAAGAGAATGTATTCAGCATTATCAACTGAAGGTATATAAGATTGGTGCAGTGGTCTTGGAAACGTAGCTGAAGAACTCGTGATACTAACAGATGAACATAAACAATAATTTAGTGCCTGAAATGCTAAGGCTGAACACAGTCAATTTGGTCTAGAAGCACAGTAGCAAATTGAACACCTTTTATTTCTGAATAATATTGGGGCATGAATCAGATTTTTATTTATAACACTTGACTACAGAGGCGATCAAATTTCTGAGTTCATTCCAAATGACTTATTATCAGAAACACTACAACAGCATTTTATATTTCCGAGCCTGTTGGGTTACTTAAGGGTAACTACTTAATCATAGTTTTAGGAAACGTGGACAGACGGTGAGTCTATTTTTATTGGGAAAAAATGTTCTATGATATCAGAAGGAGACAGGCCATATATCTTGCTGAGACAGTGAAAATTCACTTTGGGGTGTGAGTGAAGGGAGATGCGGTGGACAGCACATGCCTCACTGATGAGAAAGCATTCTCAGAGCATGCACGGCCTGAGAAGACGGTTGGTATTCTCAGGGGTAACTGGGAAGGGGGAGCTTTTGAAATATTCTGTGACAATGATATCTGCCAGCTGAGAGAGCAATCAAACATTCCACAAGCCTCCTGGGAAGGAAAATCGACAGTAGGGACTTTAGGATTCAAGGGACACATGTCCAAGGGTCCAGTGAGTGTGGGTTATACGAGCTGTAAAATGTGAGGTCGGAAGGAAGACCAATCCATGGTGTAAATGTGTCTCATGTCCCAGGGAACTCAGCGCCTTGAATGAAAGGCATTTCCTGCTAAACAGAAACATTTCAAATTTTTTTTTCTGATGAAAGTAATATTTGTCATTATGTCATCTTGTCTTCTACTATTTTCACTTGATGAGAAGCTACCCTGTTGGCATCTGAGATCACCTATCAATGATGAAATACTATTTAAAGCAGATGTACATGGTGCACCAGTTACTCACCACCTCTGTGCCATCTCCAGATGTACATGGTGCACCAGTTACTCACCAGCTCTATGCCATCTCTATCCCAATTATTGAGAGAATGTGCACATGACGAATTTCAAAACAACGCTCAAAGGAGGTGCAACCATTTAGGCACAGACTAAAAGCATTCAGCTTATCTCTTAGGCTCAACACACATACAGGAAGACTTAGTGCAGTGTAAAGGGGGGGGGATTGCTACTGTTTGCTACAATAAAAAAATAATTTTCACTAAAATGATATGTGTGAATCATAAAGTACAGCAGGGCACTGTAAAACATTTAAATTTATATTAAAATTGATTTTCCCTTATTATTACTTAGCTACTATTTTTCTTGAAAACATTTTTAGTTAATTTTCATAACATGAAATTGTAGGAAGGGGAAAGTAGTTATGATAATCAATATTTCTATCTTAGCCTTGGTTATGATTTCTATCAAGTTGGTTTTACTATTCAAGCTTAATGGTTTGTTTTGTAACCCCAAAATTAACTCTCTTCATGTCCCAGTATTTTCTCAGCATCTAGGAAAATATTCTTATTTATTCATGTTCATCTTGTTGTAAGCAAGACTCCTAATGTCCCACATTTCCTCACAGTAATAAGTCCTTAAGATTTTCCATATAAAAGATCATCGTTGGGATTGGCCAATCAGATGTTTCCCTTCCTTCAGTAGTGTTGACATTATTTATTTATTGTAGCATTATTTATTATTAATGATTTGTCCCTTTGTTCAGATGTTCTGCTTTTTTTTACCCAGTAATTACTTTAAAAAAAAAAACATGAACTTTTAAACATCAACCTAAGAAAACAGTGATGTAGCCAATTAGAAAATGGCAAGTTGCTTCCGACACCTTTCACCTTGGTAGGTTTTAATGGTGTGGAGTTTTCAAAAGCACTCCCTATTTTGCCTCTTCACCATGTCCCCAGGTCAGTGTGCTGTAGGGCGCATAGCCTGTGCTCAGTCACTGTTTGACTGAATTAGAAAATTAGGGAACAAATGTGGCCGGCTACCTTTAGAAGCCATAAAAATTAAAATAAATGTTTCCTAAAAACAACAAGACTAATGTCATTATGCAGGACATGAACTTTTGTTCCCAGTTTTATTTTTCTGAGAGCCTCTCATTGCCTGCGGGCCAAATCCTGAACATGAGACGCTCCAAAGCCAGATCTTAGCCACAGGACTGAACCCCCACTGGCTAGTTGTCTCCTCCAATAATTTCTCTCATGCCCGGGCTCCTTCGGGCATCTCATGCCACAGCTCCTCCTGCTTGCGGATGTGGCCTCAGCGTCCTGGCTCCTCCACAGCCTGCCACCCTCACCTTAATCTGGCAATAAGTCTGCATTAGACGTTCTCTTTGTTGAAAAGCTTGTCTTCCCGTCTGTCTATTATTAAAGCTGAAAATACTCAGTGGAAAGCTAATTAATAATTTCTCAGAATTAAAACGTCTAAGAACTAGGCGGGGAAAAGAATAGATTTCAACTTGTTCGTTGTATTAGAGCTTGTGCACTTCAGTTCTACTTCTGAAAAATAAGCGCCCTTTTATAATTTATGCAGTCCAGACCTCATGGAATATGCCCTGTTAGTGAAACCAATAGAAAATTAGGGCTCCTGACTGCTGTGTAAACATCAGTCGGCTTTTCTTTTTCTGCTGCAGGAGATATTGAAGCTATTTGTCTTTGTAAGCTTTGCAAATGTAAAATATATTAATGTGGGTTACTTTAGTCGATTACAAATTCACCTTACCGTCTATTAACATATCTCAACTCTAACTCAATAACACTTCTACCTGTATTATCCATTATTCATTATGCTATAATCCAGGGCTCTCCGCCGAGACTATAAAACACAACTATTAGCACCAAACTCAGGGATCTGTGTCTATGGGGACACAGATTCAATCGCCCAGTTATTCCAGTAGGCCAGACCAACTAGCACTCAGTCATATTGTGCACTATTTGGACAGTTTGTGGGCATCATTCATGATTAAACTGTTCTGTTTGCCCCTCGCACCAATTTGAATTAACTTGCCCATGTTTTGTGAAATTTTAGTTTCTTTGCCAGAAAGTGAGCAGTCTAAATCTCTTCCTGAATATTTCCATCCCATTGAGTCTTTCAGTCCTCAGTCTTCCCAAAGAGTTCAAACTGAGCTGAAGACAAAAATTTTACGCTCTACCAAACTTAGGTCAGAGTATTACCTGTCAGGATCAATTGCCTTCCTTCTCATCTTTCTTCTCATCAACAACTCCAGTGAAATGTGTAAGGGGCAAAGCCATAGAATAAGCATGGCCTTTCTGCAAGGTTTTCAAACTTTAAAATCAACTCCATGTCAGGGCAGATGGCAAGCAACTTCAGGTGCGAATTACTGAGCTTTCACGGAGAACCCTAAAATCTATTTGCCAGGGAATATTATCCAGATATAAAAAAAGAGTTAAATAGCTTTACTGTGTCTATTCACTGGAATCAGATCCCTCTTAAAACTAATCACACAGATTGATTTTTATTCACTTCAAGGTATGCTAAGGAATATCTTGCCATAAATGTGTATATGCAAAAATTTAATGTATTATTAAAAGTGATATTTTTAAGTTAGAAAATCTCAGATAATATTGTTCTTTATACTTATCTATATGTGAATATTTAATTTTTTAAAAGGAAGATACATAGATTTCTACCTCTAGCAGCAGTTCTCATCCTGTAGGTTGTGACCTCTTTCAGAGTCGTGTCTAAGATATCCTGCATATC
Source organism: Acomys percivali (assembly GCA_907169655.1). Classification (NCBI taxonomy): domain Eukaryota; kingdom Metazoa; phylum Chordata; class Mammalia; order Rodentia; family Muridae; genus Acomys; species Acomys percivali. The sequence goes on from OU015750.1 coordinate 107,361,083, forward strand.
AGATATTTGCATTACAATTCATAACAGTAGCAAAATTACAGTTATGAAGTAGCAATCAAATAATGTTTTGGCTGGGGGTCACCACAATATGAGGAGCTAACTGTTTTAAAGGATTGCAGCATTAGGAAGGTTGAGAACCACTGACTTCTAGCCATGAAGGGTAATTGGGCTGAAATTTCATTGCACAACTGAAAATCCACATAAAACAATGTTTTTTTGTGTGTATCCGGCAAGAGGCGGCGAGAATCAATATTACTCAAGAGAAGAGGAACGGAAATCAGCTTTACAGGGTACACTGAGTGCCTCTGGTGATTAGAAAATGGTAGTATTCCTGGCTTTAAGAGACAGAGTTGGGAATTTGGGGAGTTCTAGAACCAGCAGGGCAGAGAATCAGTTTTAAAAAAAAGCATAGCACAGTCAGCAGGCCCTGACACTTCGCTAAAGAACCCTCTAGATATTTAAAAACTAAGCATGACTAAGCTCAAGTTGTAGAGAAACTACAAAACGCTGAGGGGAGAATCAGGCTAAAGCAGAAGAGACACACAGAGGTAGACATGGTGCTTGTTCTCAACAGCTGGGGTGGAAAACCTCACAATGTCCAAGAAGGGCAAATGGAAACAGGAGAGCGTCTCAGCCACGCTGCTGAATTAGTTCCGGGGTAAGGGCTGCTCCCATTCTGCCAATCAAAATGAAGAAGTCCCTCACAAAGATCAATCTCTTTCTACAAAGTTCAAACATATTTAAAACAATTCAGCATCCAGCAGCACCAGTTCATAAAGTCTATCATCTCTGAGGAATTAGGAGGCCTGCAGACTTCCAGGGCAAGTCTATCATAAAGAGAAAACTGTAGCAAGGATAAGCAAAGACACAGAAACAGGAGCTATAACAGGATAAGCACAAAAAAAGGTTTCTAAAAATTACAAATAGACTCTGTACGTTCACAGAGGCCGAGGTATCAATCAAGAAATATGGATGCCAATAAACGACCCGAGTCAGACTTGTAGAGTTAGAAAATACCTTACAGAGATGAGAGTTACATTGGATGGTACTGTCAGCCAGTGAAGGTAATAAGAGAAATAACTAAAAAACACTCATTCCCTTCAAAGTAAGGCAGAAAAGAAAGAAAACAAAAAGAACATAACAAATAAGAGCTCATGATAAGATGATAGACTGCTATTCAAAAAAAAAAAACTCTCAATGTTCACATCTTAGGCACATGCTTTACACATCTCATTTTAAATGTAGACATTATCAGATTCTGTTTTTAAAATAATTCATATCAGCAGGATAGACTTTGAGCTAGAACTAAACAAATATATTGAGAGTAGATGTATGTAAACCAATATACATACACTCTATAAATATTAACAAAAATAACATTTAAGTGATTGTTACAATATCATGAAAAATAAATGTCAGATAAAAATATCACCCAAACCAATAAAGATCATCATTTTATAGCGACAGAGGCTCATACATTTACACGCCTTTGCACCTAGTGGTGGATAAATACTTAACAACATACAACATGTGAGCATGTAACAATGCAGAAGTAAACCAAATAAATCCACAACTAGGGCAAAGGGGCTTCACGTTGATTAGCTAAGTGCACAGAAAACTGGTCATATTAGAAGGCATTACCAGTAGTAGCAAATAAATTGACCCAAGTGATCGAGCCCTGTAACCATCAACAGAACTATAAGGTGAATATATAATATGGACCAAGATAGACTCTATGCTAGGCCACACACACATGCCCAAAAGACCCATTTCCCAGCAGTGTATAGCTATGAAAAGTCTATTTTATGACCAGCTGGGAATTAAGAGAAAGTTCAATAACAGGAAAATATCTGTGAATTCATCAAGTACTTAAAAACAAGCAACAATTTCCAAAGTAGTCCACAAGTCACAGAAAAGTAGAAAAACATTGAAGTTATTTATTTATTTATTTATTTATTTATTTATTTGTTTATTAAATACAGATCTTTAACGCTTGGGCCTTTTAGAAACAGTGAACATCTTTACTATACATGAGGAAACCTGTTAGGGTCTTCCCTCCCACTTCAAAAAATAAAAAAATAAACCCATAAAATTAGCAAACTAAAGCTAAGGAGAGGAGAAATAAAGAATCATTTGATGGAAAAGCAAAAACCAACCAAATAAATAAATAACAACATGATCAACAGGAGAAAAACAGAACTGTTGAGAAATTCAGCAAACTTTGTAGCTATTTAAGTAGACGGAATGAACAAGAGAGAAACAAGAACAATTACAAATCGATTACAACTTAACCAATATTAGAAACAAGAAGGGAGACATTGTCTATTTTGCAGAACTGATGAAAGACAATAGAAGAATATTGTGAGCAACTTTAAGCTAATTAAACACTCAAACAAAATTGGGCTAGTGCCTTAGTTTGAGCGGGACCCCTTGACCCAAATCTGCACTCAGAGGAAGGACAGCAGGTCACCGAGAAGAGACTTGATACCCTATGAGCATATACAGAGGGAGGTAATCCCTCTGAGGAACAGTCATAGGGGAGGGAAATAAGGGGAAAATGGGAGGGAGGGGAGAATGGGAGGATACAAGGGATGGGATAACCATAGAGATGTAACAAGAATAAATTAATAAAAAAAAAGAAAGAAAAAAAAATTGGGAAGCCTCTATTTAGAAACAAGCTTCTGAAGTTCATTCCTTAAAGACAGGTTTGATGACTTAGCTACATTAGAAGCAGATTTGCGTTTTAAAAGCTTATAAAGAAGAAAATTCCAGGCCAGATATTTTTGTTTTTTTTGTTTTGTTTTTTGTTTTGTTTTTGTTTGGTTTGGTTGTATGTTTGTTTCTGTGGTTTTTCTTTTTGTTGTTGTTGTTTTTGGTTTTGGTTGTTTTTTTTTTTTCCCAAGACATGGTTTTTCTGTGTAGCCTTGTCTGCCCTGGACTCGATTTCTAGACCAGGCTGGCCTTGAACTCATAGAGATTGGCCTGCCTCTGCCTCTGCCTCCCTGAGTGTTGGGATTTCAGGTGTCCACCACCACTCCCAGCCATGCCTGCTGTCTTTACTGTTGAATTATATTCAAACATAGAAAGAAAAACAATTTTACACCAACTTCACCTTAATCTGTGAAGAAAAGACAGATGTTTATCAAAAGTCAATATCCTCATGAACACAGAAACATAATTTCTTTGAAGATTTAATTGTGTGTGTGTGTGTGTGTGTGTGTGTGTGTGTGTGTGTGTGTGTGT
>OU015750.1:107364335-107401241 GCA_907169655.1 Acomys percivali
TGTGTGTGTGTGTGTGTGTGTGTGTGTGTGTGTGTGTGTGTGTGTGTAATGATGTGTGTGTGCAGATGCCCCTGGCAGCCAGAAGAGGGCATCAGAATCCCTGGGGCTAAAGTTACAAGTGATTGTAAGCCTGTCCATGTCAGGACTGTGAATAGAACCCATGTCTTCTGGACGTGCAAAATACATGCTACAGATTATCTATGATGGACAACCTGAAGCTCTTCCAGGAATTCAGGAGTGATTCAGTATATAATGCATAACAATAAGATGCTAACACAAAATCATGAACTTTATAGTTTTTATTAATTTATTTAGATTACATCTCAATTGTTATCCCCTCACTTGTATCCGCCCGGTCCTCCCTCCCTCCCACTTTCACCTTCTTCCCCTCCCCTAGGTCTGTGACAGAAGGGGACCTCCTCCCCCATCATATGGTCACAGCCTATCAAGTCTCATCTTAATACCCTGCTTATCCTTTCTCTGAGTGCCACCAGGCCTCCCCACCAAGGGGAGGTGGTCAAATATGGGGCACCAGAGTTCATGTCAGAGTCAGTCCCCACTCTCCATGCAATGAACATTATTAAAAGCCAGAGAAAAATTTAAAAACGTGTGACCATCTCAGTAGATACAAAAAATTTTTATAAACTTGAAATAAATTCATGATTTCAGAACAACCACCACCAAAAACTTATTGGCAACCAATAACTAGAAGAGAACATCCTCAATCTGACAAAGTTTGTTTGGGGAAAGTCTGTAACTCCACTATAGTTAGTAGAATCTATATCTTTGCTGTGGTATTACTTCGTGGCTATTTCTTTGCCATGACAGCTGGGCACCAGTCCACGATGTGTGCTCTCTCTCTCTCTCCTCTAACTTTTACAGTGTTTTGCTTGCCAGAATCAGTGCAAAGAGAGAATGAAAATAAAGAAAGGTATCTAGATTGACAAGCAAGGAGCAAAACTTCTGGCCGGGCGCGGTGGCGCACGCCTTCAATGCCAGCACTCGGGAGGCAGGGGCAGGCGGATCTCTGTGAGTTCGAGGCCAGCCTGGTCTACAAAGTGAGTTTAGGACAGCCAAGGCTACACAGAGAAACCCTGTCTCAGAAGAAAAAAAGAAAGAAAGAAAAAGAAAAAAAAAAGAAAGAAAGAAAATCTTGCTTTCAGATGCTGAAAATTTCAAGGAATCTTCAAAATGGATCCCAAAGCAACTGACTGTGGGGAAGGTGCAGCATATAGATTCCATGTGCAAGCATCAGTGGGATGTCTGTACGCTCCAGAAGATAGGGGTGAGTAATGGAATCTGGGGAAGAAATGTGGGTGCAGTTGTCTGCTGTCTTGAATATGACTGTCACTCCATAAACAAATGCAGGCTTCAGCACTCCTTATCTTACATACTTCAAGTGATGGTAGTTCACTGGATGGAAATTATATCTTAACAAATATATAAATCAATATCTCTGTAAGATAAACACCAACATGCAGGTAAAAATTCTATGCTAACTACGTTAAAAAACAAACTTTGTCAAATACAGTATTCCTAGTTTTAACATTCTTTTCTAGACCAGGTTGCCAGGATAAAATATTCTAAGATCTTTGCTATGTACCCACCTGCATGTAAAAATAATTTTATTCTCCTGGCTCAACAATTGTCTGGGAGGCAAACTGCCTCTTTCTGCTAACCGAGGCCTAGTCCTGGAAGCTTCTAGCCCCCATACAATCTTACCTAGGCCTAGAATGTTTTCAGCCTCTGAGACTTACTGCTTAATAAATTCACCCTTATTTGTTCTTCCTGAGCTCTGGGCTGGCTGGTTCAACTCAGCTGTTCTGGCTCAACCTCTTCTCCCAGCTGACTTATTCAGTCTGGCTGCTTTCTTGGCCCAGAATTGCTCTGCTTGGCCTCAAACTAACTCGGCAATCTGCTCTAATCTTCTGGCTTCTTCTTATTTTCTGCCTAGTTCAGTCTTCACCCGAGTTCTCTCTCTGCAACCCATCTCTCTATTACTGTCCTGGTAAAAACTAACCCCCCTTCTGTAAAACTGCCTCTTAAGTAGCTCTCCTTTCCTCTCTTCTCCTGAGAGTTGGGCATTCTGTCAAATCTTCTCTGATTTGTCACCTTTTCTACCATCCAGTTAGACATCACTTTCAAACATGGGTGCTTCCTTCTACAAACTAACTAACTACCTTTGCTTGGGATTAAAGGCATGTATCACCACCCCTGGACCTAAGCTTTTTTTTTTTTTTTTTACCTGATACTTGCTCTATACCAGGCTGGCCTTGAACTCAGATCTGTTTGCCTCTGCCTCCTGGATTAAAGGTGTGTTTGTATTCCAGCCAGATCACACAGACCTAGAAGACTTATGGATGTGATCTCTTGGCAGCCAGATCACAGAGATCTAGGTCTTTGGATGTGATTTCTTGCCAGAACAGCCATGTTCTTCTACACCTTCAGTAATATTGATAGTCTCCTATGGGTATTATTAAATGCCAACCACTGCATTAACTTTGCATAATGAAATGTGACTTAGTAAAACCAGTGACTTTTCTAGGTCCACACACAGATCTGAGGTCAGTCCAATCAAGTTTGTATCCTGTGCGCAGCCTGTGGGCCGAGTGTCTCTAAATGTTACAGTCCAAGCAGTGTTCACTCCCTACTGCGGTTTCCTCTGGCTCTGCTTTGCTCTGCTTTCTGAGCTACTGTCTGGTGTGCATTCGCCTGCTAAGAGGTGCCTTTCCCAAGACTTTCCCATTCAGTGGAGAGATTTGTCTGTGATTTGAGGAATTTAGCTGCACAGCTCTTATTAATGTTAATGCAAGTCATGGAGCAGAACCGTATCCATTGTGCTGAGAATTTATACCAGGCACAAAATCATCACTAACATAACAGCTCGCAAATTGCCAGGGTTTAGTATAATTCCAAACCTCACATTTTATTTTCTATCATTGCCTTTTCACTCAGGAAGAAAAGTGGAAGGAAAATCCATTGTATACAAGATAATATGTAATCTTTTTCTCCTATGGAATTTAACTTCACTTAAAAGACATGCTTTAAATCCCCAAAGGGACCTCTCACAAGAGGGCGTGGGTGGATGTAAGCATCTGCCAGTGATTGCATGCATTTCTCAAGAAAGGATGCATATAGAGTTATATATAACAAAAATGAATTGTGTTATGCTAATTAATTAATTATTAATTACTTTTTTTCAAAATAGAGGAAAATAGGCTCACCATAAAATTTCAGCATTGCAAATCAGCCCCGGGGACCCTCTTTCTTGTCTTAAATGCACCATATTGTTGCAAGCTCAGAACTGTCTGGAGGGGCAACCGATCAACGGTGATCCGCTCAGTTTCCGAACAGCCTTTTCACCTCCCACCCAGTTCACACTTGAAAATGTATTACTGTATGCATGCAAGTGTGTGTTACTATAGTGTGCATATGAGTGTTTCAGTATGTGCTGTTACTGTGTGTATGCATGTGAACGTGTTATAAATGACTGTGAATGTGTGTTGTTATTATTGTATGTGCGAGTGTGTATGTTACTGCTGATGTGTGTGTTTGAGTGTGTTTATGTGTGAATGTGTCAGTGTGTGCGCCCGTGTGTGTGTGTGTGTGTGTGTGTGTGTATGTGTACACATGTGTGTGCGTGCATGTGTATGTTGTGTTCAGAGGACAGCTTTGGAGATTCACAATTCTCCTTTCCCTTTTACGAGGTGGGTCGTGGGGATTGAACTTGGGTCGTCAAGGCTTGGTGCCATGCCTCTTTTACCCTCTGACCCATTTCGCTGGTTACATGTTTATGATGAGTCTAAAATAAAGACCCCAACCAGATCTGACTCGTTCCTTCTCAACGTCCCGCAGTTCCCTTCTCTACGTGTGTCATCTTCTATTTGGATGTCCACCATTAGCTCATGGTTACTTAGAAACAGAAGCATGAAGAAACTTGGGGGTTGGAGGTCAATGTCATGGAGTTTAGGGTTTTTTTTTTTAAGTTGTTTTCGGAGTTCTCAAGTGTCTCCTGCTACACTCACATGCACATATATTTTAAAAATTAAGAAAAAAATTTAACAGTTCATGTGGCTTGTAGGTAAGATGTTTTAAGTCCCCACTTCCCACATCTTAGAAGTTTCAGGTTGACTGTACGTGTTAAGCAACTGCTAAATTAACAAGGCAATCAACCCCACTCATACATGCATACGCAGCATCCATAATGGTCCTTCCGTGACATGCACATGCGCTGTTACCGCTAGGCTTGCTCTACATAACGATTTTGTTTATTCGGCCTTTGAATTCACCATCCCTGCCGCTCTATGTACCCCCCCTCCCCCACACTAGCACCCATCAGCGTTTTCAAACACCACACAATTTCCTCCTTTTGTTTTTATTCTCACAAAGAGCTCTGCAGTTTTTCTGAGTCGGCCAGCAGGCTTCTTAGTAGTTCTTCCGTGTTTGAATGTAGATCTATCCAAAGTCTTCACACTACAGCTCCTGGCCCAGGACATTTCCCAAACAAGGACCGTTTCCTTTATTATTTGCAAGTTCTCCTAGCAAGGCTTTTTTCACTTGGTCAAGTCTTTGACTAGCGGCCATAATATATTGGAGTGGAAATTCTCACATTTGTGCTAGGCTTCTGTTGAGACAGCTTCGTGCTACAAGACTTCCCGATAAATTAAATCTGTTGAGGTTCAGCGCTGTTTCAGTCTCGAGCATGGAAAAAAAAATTGGTTTACTTTTAAAATCCAGTTCTGTGTTTAAAGGCTCCATGTGTGTACTGCGCATGTTCGAAAGCTCCGTGCGCTGCGGAGAATGAGACACTAAGGAAGAGCTCTGTCTCCTGCAGGATCTCAAGGAACACGGGGAATGGCTGGAAACTGTATGAGGATTTCGGTTCATGGAAACAGCTCAGACAAAAGCCTGGAGAGGGAGTTATCCCTCTCCAGATTCCCTCCTAAAAAGAAAGCCTTGAGATTGGAGAGTCAGTAGGGTATTCAGAGAACAGAGAGCACTGTGCCTGGCCGGAGCTCCATGTGTGCTGGAGACAGGAAGGAAGGGACAGGAAGTGGGAAGTCGAACATGACATGGTGGACACTTTCCGTATCGGCGAGGAGGAGTCTGGGTTTGTACTGCATGTAGGTGATAAGAGGCATTAAGTGCTGAGGTGGGATGGTTCGAACTGGAAGTAAATATTTGAACATCTGCTATGTCAGCCTATCAGTGCAGCATTTACTCATAGAATTATAAGGTTAAGGTAAATTCCGTCCCTCCCTCCTTCTTTTCTTCCCTCCCCTCCCTCCTTTCCCTGCCTCTCTGCCTTCCTACCTGTCTCTTTTCTGTAACAAAGCACGAGTTTATTGATGACCCCAAAGGTAGTTTCAAGATAGCGACAGGATAGCAAAGATCCATGGAAAATGAGCTGTCTCTACAACCCAGGAAATTCAGTCCTCCCGGGTGGGAATTTTGTAGCATGTTTAGGATTTATGGGGCCATATAATGCTGAGCACATTTTACTTAAAAAACAAATTTGTTACATTTGTGTCGATCTGCTGTATAAAGCGACTCCCACCTGGAAGGTTCTGGACCACTGGAGATGGAGCCCATTATCCTGACTACTCTGGTGCATCTGCTTGTATTGTCAAAGGCTGGTGTTTGTGAACCCAGGGGAGAGTAAAGGAAGGCCCGACGCAGACCACAGGGTGCCTGCACTTAGACCCCTTCTGTCTTCTTCTCCACTCTGGTGGATGAAAGTAATTTTCTGTTTCCTTGCTGATACTAAATCCATGCTTTCTGCTATAAGGGCACTAGTGTTTTTAGGCGTTTGCTCAGCTTAGCCTCGATAAAATTATCCATTGGTGGAAGCCATTAGTAAGTACGTGATGCCTGGGCCTCCTAGGGATAAGGCTAGTGGCTGGCTTCGTGCTGTTCCACCGGCTAAGGCAAGTAACCAGCCTGGAAACCCTCTTAAAGCCGAGTACCTCCTGTCTAAAGGGAACAGCCCAAGACGTTTGTCAGGGATAAGCTGAGGGTGTTCTTCCCCACCTGGGATGCTCTCGGTGGGTTTTGCAATGAAGCAATCCAATGGCCCCTGTGGCTTGGTAGCACCTGCTGCGATGGCCCTGATCTGGAAGGGAACCAACACCAACTGAGAAATCTTCTTGGGAGACAGGCCCTCCAAGGTTGGCCAGGCCACTGCTCAGGCCCATGCTGTTAAGATCTATTGTGAGGGGCTGAACCATGCTGTCAGTAACAGTGTCTGATTACATCTCACTGTGGTCTCAAGATGGTAGCTTTAGCCCCCTCTGCCAGGTAGGAAGGCTTTCTTGGTAGAAAAGCTTCTCTTCTCTTTCCCCTCTCCCCCTCCCTGCCCCCTTCCCCCCTCCATCTCCTCTTCCCTCCCTCCCTCCCTCGCTCCCTCCCTCTCTCCTTTTAAACCAAAGGGTACTTTTTGTGTGTGACATATCTCGAAAAACCAAAAAAAAAAAAAAGCTTGACTTTTAAGGATGACCTCGAGCAGGCATCTCAGTGTGTGGTGATGGAGTCTAGGGACTAGTGATAAAACCAGAACAGAAACCTGGACATTCCACGACAGTTTAGAGTTCTCTTGTCTGGCCTGCTGCCCATCTCTGGTCCTCACAGGTTATGGACAAAAATCCCTGATAAGCCCCATTTAGGGATTCCCGTCTGAATCCACAATCAACCTGGCTTTGCAAGAGAGACTTTCCAAGACAGTCACTGCTGAGGAGAACATCTACCTGGAAAAGTTAAAAAGACTTAATGAATATAATTTCATAACCGAAGAAACCATGAGCTGAACCTGCTCACAATGATAATTTGGGGTTTAATTAATTAATGGCTAAAGTACTTTGGAAACACAAAGGACTATATAAATGCTAAACATTATTAAATGTTAATAGCCATGTTCTCGAATAACACTGATATTAATTTAAATTCCTAAACCTTATTATCAGAATGAAATGCATGCTAATGAGGTTTTCCTAATAAATATTTTGTTTATGATGTATTTAGAGTGGCATTACTTATCTCACCATTGCAAGTATAAATTACTGCACTTGGCAAAAGGGTGGCTGCCTTTTTTCATGATAATTAAAATGGAAATGTAGAGAAATATAATGAATATATTAGGCAAGAAAGTTTCTGTCGGAGCCACTAAGGTTCACTCTACACTGAGCCAGCGATTTTATTTCTTCTTCCAACTCTGGGTCCAGTTCTTTTTTTTTTTTTTTTTTTTTTTTTTTGGTCTACTTTTTGTGTTGTTGAACTTTCTTAATTGCATTTAATGAATGATAATGCAATTTTCAAACAAATTGAGCTAACAATTAAACATCGCAGGGAATTTTTTTTGGAAATCTCATTGTATCTCTTAAAGCAATTAGAATTATTCTGGGATGTGTTCAAGCAGGACTGGGGACTGATTCTTATGTGGCATCCTTGCTGGAATAAACATCGTTGCCACAGTCACTGATACTCAAATGGGCAATGTGCTTGCCTAGGTTTCTTTTCCATGTACTGACTGGGGCATGAGGCTAAAGCATGCTTCTCAAATGTAGACTCATTTATGGCTCAATTAACAAAGGCCTGAATGGAATCTCCAGATAGAGTGCATGTATACTACATATGTGTGTATGTATATATGTATATATGTATGTATGTATGTATGTATGTATGTCTAATTAATATTTAAATTTTTTTCAAACTTGGTGTTTCTGTTTACCATAGCTTCCTTCAAGTTTATAGGTCAAAGTTTACACATACTCTAGAATCATGGAAAACAGAAAAATTTCAACTTTCTTCTTACTGGTGGAAAGGTTATACTTACTTTAAAGGGTAAACTCAAGAATCAATGTTATGTGCTAGCCTATGCTAAACATGTCACCAAACTCCATAGTTAGGACAACTCAGTGAAGTGACCTCTTTATAAGGACCTTCACGCATGCATTTATTTAAAATCTTCACTAATCTAGAATAACAGGATTTTAAGGCAGGATCATGAAGCTGCGTCACAAAGCAAGGTGGCAAATTGCTGCTCATCAGATCTTTACGTGTCAAGATAACCACAAGCCTTGTTAATGTCTTCTGCAGATGTAGTTGCCAAAGGAAGTCTCCACCGAATGAATTAGCAATGCAGCCACCCAGACTGCAGCTGCACCTGCAGCTCGGATGGTCAAACACCTCAAGGTGCAGCTAGAGCACTGGCTACACTCCAGTTGTATCAGGAATGGTCTCTTGTTGCCTCATTGACACCCCCCCCAAATGCTATTTTGGGGCCTCTACATAAAAACTAAGGCACCAGCCAAGGACAATACAGGCGGTAAAATTTAAACCCCTACCCTGATCTAGCCCGTGGACAGGACAGTCTCCACACTTGAGTGGAGAGAGGGAGTTGACTTTCTCATGTACTCTGGTGCCTCACATTTGACTATGTCCCCTGGTGGGGGAGACCTAGTGGCACTCAGAGGAAGGACAGCAGGTCACCGAGAAGAGACTTGATACCCTATGAGCATATACAGAGGGAGGTAATCCCCCTGAGGAACAGTCATAGGGGAGGGGAATAAGGGGAAAATGGGAGGGAGGGGAGAATGGGAGGATATAAGGGATGGGATAACCATAGAGATGTAACAAGAATAAATTAATAAAAATTTAAAAAATTAAAAAATATATATAAAAATATTAAAAAATTAAAAAATTTAAAAAAAAAGAATTTTGCTTTTGAGCTTAGATTTAAAAACGGGTTACTATTTATAAAATTATTTTTTTACATAAGATGTACACTGCATCCAGCTGACACTCAACCATGCTGACGTGGCTAACAGACACTAAGTGGTCACAGTGCGTGCACTGTGCAGTTGTCACATGCTGCCTGCCCCTGTGTTCTCAGCATCTCACTAACTGCACTCACCAACTATGCTAATTCTATAGACACCTACTCAGGAAGCATGGGATTTCGGACCCCAGCGCCTGTGCCCTGAAGCGCTGCACCAGTGGCTTGAATTAAGGGCAATCATGGCTAATTGTTGGGAAGAACTGTTTAGAAAGGGAAAGATAGCTTTAGCTGACAGAGTAATTGCAACAACAACAACAACAACAACACACACACACACACACAATGTCTGCAAGAGAAAATAAACTACATATCTTCATATCTCAGTAATATCAGCTATGAAGAGAACATTTCAATCTTCCCATTTGTAGTTTAAAAATAGATTAGGAATCAGATCAGTGGTCTTCAACAAATAACTTATGAAGAAATGGTTATAACTGTATGATACACAACCTAAGCTCATGGTAGCCACCAGGTCCTAAGTTCAAATATCTAGGAAATGTACCAGTGTTACATTGTGAAATTTATTTTGAAAGGAAAAAAGAAGAAAAGCACATGAGCGTTTGCCATGTGGTTCATCATCTGCTTAAGGCAATAAACTTCAAGAATTTGCGCATCAGACGGGAAATAGGAAGGCTAAGCTTCAGCAGCGTGAAGCTCCCCATCATTGTAAGTGACATGCCATGCAACAGACTCACAGGGACAGGGACACAGTAAAGACAGGGAGCGTCAGGATAAATAAGGATACAGCAGGCTAACGCATGGGACTAGCGTGCTAGGGCTTTTCTCAACACACAGACAGACCTTTGAAGACATTACAGAACTTTAACGGAAGCAGAGCTGAATGATATCTCTGAAATAATTGCTGAGCAGTTAAACCAGAGTCCTCCTTTTGATTTTCAGAGCTCCAAAATATGCACAGGGGGCATGTATTTAGGTAATCACTTGAGACGATAACTGACCATTCACACAAATTATTAGCCTTTTTAACGCTTTATATAAATCAGATAATGTAATCCTGACAATAAAACTGTAAAAAACCCCTAACTCATTTTTCTAATCAATAATATCATTTCTTCTGCCTCTCCTTCCCCCCTTTCCTCCCTCCCTCTCTCCCTCTCGCCCTTTTCCCCCTCCTTTTATCAATCATTTCTTTTTTTGGTAAACAGAACAAAACAAAACAAAACTACTCAGGATCCACTTTGTGCTAGATTTCATCTTACCTGACATAGAAAGACTCACAAGCCAAACTTTCTGCCATCTGAGATTTCAAATTTATCAGGAGAAACAGATACAAAGTAATAAGAATAAATTAGGTGTAATTAAAGATACTGCAGTGTGCCCAACTGGCAGCAGTTCTACCTAGGATGCCTCAGGAAAGAGTCCTCAGGGAAGGAGTCACAGAGGCGGCTGGGAGCAGGGCATCAACCTACCAGCTGCATGTGAGGTGAGAGGCTCCTGAGAGCTACAGCATCATGACCAACTGCTGTGCGGGAAGCAGGAACTAGAAGACAATTACTTTGTGGTGAGAAATCTGGAATTTCAGGTTGTTAAAAAAAAAAAGAAACCACAGAAATGTTATTAGAACATGTTTCTGTTTTGACCCCAAGTGTGAGGAGAAGGGGATGCTTCTCGGTAACCGACTATGACTTGCCTCATGCTCTTGCAGAGGTGTGGCGTTGCCAACCACAGATACTTTCTGCAATTGTGTGATGCTTGGAATGCTAGGAACTTTTCAAATGAGTATATAAATACTAGTTCCCCAAGAGTAGAGGGTTGGTGATTGTTGGTTGTTTTTTTGGGTGGGGGGGCAGCGATGTCATTGGTTGTTGTTGATAGCAGTTTGTTAAGTGGACATGCCCAAAGAAGAAACAACAAGAAGACATTGATTATCCTGATGGTGAAGATCAAACTTACCCCCAAGGAACTCGATGCCCTTAATCACCAGGAAGTGGTCTAACAACAACGGTGCCCCATTTCTGACCCCTGATTTTATTCAGGGATCTCTTTCCTTTCCTCTCTATCCTTTTGTCTCTTTTATCTAGTGTTAGGGGGTTGAAAGAGTGGGAGAAAAGGGGTCGTAGAAGGGTGGAAGAAAGAACCCATGAGGTAGCAAAGGCCTGTGACAGTACTTCTCACAGTCCAAGCAAGATACCATTAAAAGAAGGTTAATAAATGGTTTTAGACGGATTAACCAGTTAAGGAATAGACATACCCTACAGTCTTCTCCTTCATCTCACTGATGAAGGACCAATTGAAAATCTTCGCAGAAGCCTTTAGGCTCTCCATCCCAGATGTTAAACCCATCCCTGTTTTATCTTCAAGGGACACACAAGGCAAAAATAGCTGTTACCACGCCCTTTTGGGTAAAAGTCCAGATAGCTTCCCTCCACTAGGTACTTTCATTGCTGCCTCCCTCTAGCACCCGGCACATGCTTCTTTCTTTACTTGTGGCCAAAGGGCAGAAGGCTGTGGGACTTCTCATCCTTGGCAGGAGGTCATGCTCTCTTCATCTCCATCTCCCTCTCCACAAGACTGAAAGTCTTCCCGGGGCCCAGGACTCTATTTTCCTGGGAAGGAAATACAACCTGCTTTGACTACTCCTGGCCTCCCTTTCCCAGTCTAGATTACTGACAGTGATAAGGTTGGATATTAATCCAAGAGGCAGAGTGAGTAAAACACCACAAGACCCCTGTGAAAAGGAAAGATAAAGGAAGATATATTTTAGTCAGTGGGACTTAATAATATTTAGAATGGGGAATCTGATCAGAAAAAAAAAAATGGATGATTCCCCTTACCAGCTAGAGGATTCTTCCAGTGCAGAGAAAGAGCTATGAGGTATGTCTTATCTATTTCAAAATAAATAAGTTTAGGATGGCTCTGAGAAACCATTGTGGAGGCCATTAAAGTCGTAGATTTAAGTCAAATTAATCAGGGATGGGCTAATATTTGAAATACTAAGACCCACTGGGGTTAGAGCAGGACCTGTAGGGATATGTGTTTGTAAGAAGAGCAGAGAAAGAGATCGAGGAAAATTCAGAAGAAATAGCTAAGACATATATACACTTTATTTATGGCCACGCACTATGGGCTGTAGGCCAACTCCAGTCAGCCACCTGCTTTTGCAAAAGTAAAATTTAAAAATTGTCAGAACATGGCCACTTTCATCAAATTCATTAATTTACATAATCCATATTGGATACTGTGTGGCTCACAGGGTCTAAAATAGTGAAGGACATTTCTGAAAGTTCGCTGGCCTCTTTTCTCACAAAGGTGTGAAGTGGTTGTTCTTTTAATAAGTGTCAGGTGTAGAAAGAAAGAAGCCAGCCACTTGCAGGGCTCATCTGTCGCCATCGATCTTGCAGCGAGATGCTGGGAGAAGAGAATTCTGATAGCTATAAAACAAGATCTTTGGCTCCAATGTTAACTGGAAACAAAAACGAGAAACTAAACACGTAAAGCGTTTTTTATCAGAGTGGATGGAGCCCTCACAAATCAATTCCCCATCCAAATGGGGATCAGACAGAACCCGATCCTTTAGTGTAGAGGCACTCGATCAATTTTAGCCAACTGCGCTAAGAGATGCTGAGGGAACATTGCAGATGGGGTTAAAAGGCACCAGCTGGAGAGATATCAGAACAAGAAGCCAAGAGCTTTGGAATTATTCTTATACATAAGAATCCAGTAGGGGAGAAAGCAGCTGTGATGTTTTGGCAATCATGGATGAAAAGACGGAGAATTGTTCAAACAAGCCAGCTCAGGAGCAGAGCAGAAGACTGAAGGGGAAGAGAGCTGTGCTTACAAAGACTGATCCAGTTAGCCAGCTAAGTGTGGCAGGCAGGAATTTCTAGCAACCATCTTCCATGCAGCTGGCCTGGCCTTACAGGGGATGCGTTTGGCTCATCAGGTGTCAGTGAACACTGGGTACCATAACAAGATACCAGAGCTTTTTACATCACTACCAAAGCAACTAGTGTCTCGTATGTAAAATGTCAATATCTAAAATTATTTGAAACAATACAGATGAATTTCATTAGCAACAAACTATCTTCTGAGAAAGGTGTAGGGACATTAATGGATTTCAGTGAGCTGGCCCTGAACTTTTGCTCCCTTCTGTCATATCTAATGTGAGCACCTGTTCCTAGAAGCGGTTGCTTTTTGGTTGGAAAGAAAAAGATGCTAAGGACATTGTTTTGTTGAGGACTTTTTGAAGAATCATGTCGTTACTTAAGCCATAGAGAATCAGTAAATGGCTTCTTGCTATTTCTTCCAGGCTAGGCTGGATACAAAATATGCAAAAATGAAAATGGAGACATAGTCGGAAAGCAGGGAAACAGTGCCACCAGAGGTAAAAAATAAAAAACATGGGGATGTATTTTATTTCTTCTCTTCACGCTCTTTCCTGCAGTTTGGCATCATGGGGGTTTTGTTTGTCTTCTTCCTTTGTTTCGGGTTGCGGCAAAGCCTCATGTTCACCCAGGCTGGCCTCTAGCCCATTGCGTAACCAAGTCTGACCTTGAACTCCTTGTCCTGCTTGGACTCCCAGCGTACTGGAACTGTACTGTAATAGTCAGTGTTGTCAAGCGTGTCTGACTCTAGACTCCCCTGAGACTGGCCTCAGCACACCTGGTGAGGCAGGGGGCGGGGCTTACCTTCATTAGGTTAATTTTGCGAGAAGACCCATCTTAACTGTGGGCAGGCACGGATTGGGCTGCACAAAATGGAAAACGTGACTGGATACCAACATTCATCCCTCTCTGCCTCTCAATTTCCGATTTCAGACACTGTGTGGCCAGCTGCCTCAAGTTTCAGTTGCTTTCACTTCCTCCCCACGATAGACAATCTCTGTGAACTCTGACCCCTTTCTCTCCTTAGTCATCCTGTTTATTCAGGAAACTCATTCACTGAACCTTCCCGCTTGGCCCCACTGTTTTTTGTCATGCAGGGTATATTTATCACAGCAAGAAGTCAAGAAACAAATATAGCCACTATTCCTGGCTATTATGGGGTTTTCTTCGTTTGTTTTTAATGTTATTCTATGTAGATTTGTAACGATTAAATGTCATTTCTTATGATTGATTTATCGGGGTGCGGATGGAACCCAGAGCCTTACATATCTACCAGTTGATGTTCTACCGCTGGGCATCATGGTCAACTCCCGCTTTGTTTTCACATCATAGGCTTCTAAGAGCAGCTGAACAAGTACACAGAGTCACCCAGATGTGCACTCATGGTTGGTTCTTATCTGAGGATGAGCATTCGGCTTCAGGCACAGCTAGTTACCATAGTTTCTCTTGTTGCTATATAGACATTCTAACACTCTTCCTGGTTTGCTGACCACAAAGACAGACTGGAAGGGAAAGATACCACGGCCCGCCTTTTCTTTTCTAGTCCTCGCAGGTTACCCTAAGTAGCTAGCTGGTGTAGGAAAGCAGTGTATGACAGGGCACCGTGGAGTGCCGGATTCCCCCTGGTTCTTAGAGACTACCAAGGCCTATTTGTTTGGGAAGCAAACTGGTTCAAATAATAGGCTGGCCCATTAGGACTGAAATTCCCCCACTACTTTCTTACTCAGAGATAAAGCTCTCATTTTTTTACTCACTTTTAGTTTCTTTGAACTCTCCCCAGCCGTGCCTCACTAGATTTCTGGGTTATCACAGTGACCATTTCTGAGTAGGAAGCCAAGATCTGAGGACCAGCATATGGCGTCATATCTCTTCGTACAAGCAGAGACCACATTGTCCCATGGGGTGTCTTTCACAAAATGCATGCGCAGAGATGAAGCTAGGAATTTAGGAACATGACTGGGCATTAAACCTCAGTCACTCAGGTGCCCCTACAGACAGGCAGCTTCACCGACTGTGTATCTAGAGAAGGAAAATGGGCCTGCCAGCTATAGGGAGAAGCCTGCTTGTGCTGCCTCAGTCCTGTTGTCTCTAGGGTCAGGCCCCAGTAGAGATGTTGAGCACATCCTACTTGTGCACATCCTCCTGCTTCCAACCCGGTACAATATCCTGGGTCACCTCATGGCTCCTGCAATAGGGCTTCGTTCTATTCCAATGACTTCAATGAAAGAAACTTTGTTACAAAGCATTAACTGTCAAAAGCAGTGATTCTCAACCTGTGGGTTGTGACCCCTCTTAGGGTCAAACGACCCTTTCACAGGGTTCACGTAAGGCCATCAGAAAACATGGATATTTATATGAAGACTCATAATGATAGCAAAGTTATAGCTATGAAGTAGCAATGAAAATAATTTTGTGGTTGGGGGTTACCACAGCATGGAGAGCTAGCTGTATTAAAGGGTCACAGCATTAAGAAGGTTGAGAACCACTGGTCAAGTCACCTAGGGGTTCAGTTGCATGAGGTGCTGCAGGGAGTTTACCTCAGAGGAAGAGGAAAATGAAACATTGCCAAGTAGCATGTTCTTGCTTCCACTACCCTATGGAGGAATCGTGAGAATAAGTTGCCTTGAACTCAGAAGTTCTGCGCACGCCGTGTTCCATGTCCGTGGTACTGAGGGCATCACAGGCTCCCATCTTCATCCAAACATCTGGCATTATTAATCTCTGTGCCCAAACATTGCCTGGATAAAAAAAAAAAAAATACCCGTTTGAGTGAGCAGGAGTGCCTCCTTTGAGATGCGCATGTGAGTCTTTCCCAAGGTCTGTCTAGACCAAGATTCCCAAGCTTTACTCTAAAGACCCTTAGCATGGGGAAGAGACCTGAAGGCAAGAGCCGAAGCAGCTGCCTGGTTAAAGTGCTTTGAAGTTTAAACTTCTAACTTTACAAGTTGGTGAGAATTTTGTGCTCTGTCCATAAAGTATCCAACCTTGGTTTACTAGAGGTCTTCTTTAATTCACCTTGTTCTACTACCTAACCTTCTTCCCAATGTTTTCTGAAGAGTTTATTCCTCTGAAATCACAGAGCAAGACCACCCAGTGTGTAAAGTATGGATGCTCATTCTACATTCAAATATTAATTTTCTCAGCAAGTATTAATTGGGTACACTTTAAGGTGACATGCTGGGAAACTGGGCTATGATGATAAGCAAATGTAGACTGCCAAATTTTACCATCTAGTTTGGCCATCACTGAAGACTGATATAAGGCTAATCTTACTATTTTTTCTAACCACACGGTATGGTAGCACTTTGCATCTCTGTTAACCAAAAGCCACAGAAGGTGAGGACTCACATCCCAGATCCAAGTATTTAATATTATTTCTTTTACAAAGGGAAATATTTGTGTGGGTGTGGTTTGGAAGGGTTCAAACTGGAAAGGAAAGAATCATTTTAAATCGTGATTTTTTTTTTTTTTTTTTTTTTTTTTTGAGACAGAGTTTTCTCTGTGTAGCTATGGCTGTCCTGGAACTAGCTCTATAGACCAGGCTGGCCTCGAACTCACAGAGATCCGCCTGCCTCTGCCTCCCTCAGTGCTGGGGTTAAAGGCATGAGCCACCACCACGCAGCTTAAGTTTCAATGTAGATTCATTAGTCAAAATGTAGTCCCACCTGTGCCAACTGAGCTGTATTTAATCACGATGAACTAATTCACCACTGACAGACAGGATGGGCCAAATAACCTTGCTCTTGAATTCCATTTCTGGACTTCTATGAGACTTTCCACCTCCCTGGAAGGTTGTCTCAGTCAATCGGTTTTACGTATTTGGTTTGGATTGCTTTCCTAAGATGATTAAGATCCAAGGGTGCTTTTGTGTTTTTAACTAAATTAATTGCTTGATCAACTCCCATTTCAGAGAAGCTCCAGGAAGTGTTCAGGGCTCGCATGCATCTCTCTGCCTCTCTGGAAGCTGCTCCAGAGTCTTCTTCTCCTTCTCGCTTATTAACCCTGCCCTTGCCATGGAGATTACACAAATGCTGCACTTGTGGAACTAGTCAATTATATTTATATTTGAATTCCATCAGATGCCTTCATGCATGATTGGGCTTGTTTGAGTTCTTGCTTGTTAATCACAAGACAGAGATGCAGTCTATCTCTGACTCGGTGGTATGGCCAAACAAGTTATATCCTTGCAAAAATAATTTTTGCATAGTGGTAGAGGAAAAAGAAACCTGTTATTGAGTGTAGTCTTTTTTTTTTTTTTTTTTCTCTTTTAGGAGCAACTAAATTTCTAGAATGAGCAAGTGTTAAACTGAGCATTTTGGAATAATCACTAATAAGCAAATGGGGGAAAATAAACACAACCATGTGTATATGTTCAGTTTATATTGAGAACAGCTACATTAACACTTTAAAAATATATGCCTTTGGGAGGGCATAGCAGAACAAATATCTCCAAGTAGATTTGAATATGCAAAAGATCCATGTCTATAATAAGAATTGACCAGTCTTGCTATGAATAAAATAACCATCCTGCTTTTTAGCTGATAATAAGCCATGGTAGTAAGCAAAACACTGGCAAATTATCTCTAGGGAATTGTGAATAATTAGAACATGTAAATAAACAACCTATTGTTCATTTTGCTATAGCATTCCTAGGTGTTAAATATGTTTGTTAATATTCTAAAATAGCACAGGTTCAAGAATTAATATGTGAAAGCATTTAAATTTTTAATACTTTCTTTCTAAGAAATACAAATTACTTTGGAGATCCCTCATTATAATAATGACTGTCACTTGAGAAGGAAAAACAGAGAATATTAATAACCTAACCCACCTCAGATGATAATTTGGGATTTTGATAAGTTCCACTTGTGCACAGTTAAACTTCTATTTTTTTTCCTTGTGTCCTGCTACCAAGCCCTCAAATTCCTAATAACGAGCACACATCATACAGTAATGACTATTTATTGTCTTTCTTTGGCCCCATCCATGTTTTCCAATCCCATTTCATTTTAGTCCAACTGGACTGCCTGTTGATCCTCAAACCTCACCAGAACCCCAACTTCTTGCTTTGCTTTGAAGCTAATGTCTCCACTTGCCTGAAATGATTCCCTGATCTCCCTGGTGCCTCCATCCACTCAGCGAGCCCTTGATTTCTCAACATGAACACCGACTTCTCCGGGAAGCCATCCCTGTAAGTTATCGTTCTCTTTTCTGAAACACTATGTTTAAGATATTGTGGAATAGAGTATTAAACAAAAGCATACAGGCATGGGGTTTCGAGGCAGATTTGTGTTTGAAGTGGAGCTGAGAACTGCCTATATACCCACAGGCAGGCTGAGCTCCAAGACTCTGCTTTTGCCTATAGAATAGGAAAAGGCTGCCTGCATAGCTGAGGGGGAGAAATGAGATAATTTATATAAAAGTCATGGTCTAGGGCCAGTCTCAAAGAAAGGTCTGAAGATCAGTAGCTATTTCTCTTTCTACTCATGGCACATCTTTAACGCACGCTCACTTCATCTCAGACAAGTTAAGTCCATAGCAATACCTAGGTCGTTGTGGTTAGAAAATACCCGTTTCTTTGCTTTTTATCAATGCCAGCACAAAGTCTCTTTACTTAGTAAATGTTTCTTAAGTGACCATTTGAGTCTATGAAATGTGGCAGTGTTTCTCTCTGTCTCTCTCTGTCACTCTCTGTCTTTTTCTGTCTGACTCTGTCTCTGTCTCTGTCTCTGTCTGTCTCTCTGTCTCTCTGTCTCTCTCTCTCTCTCTCTCTCTCTCTCTCTCTCTCTCTCTCTGTGTGTGTGTGTGTGTGTGTGTGTGTGCATGTGTATTTAGAGTCAGAAAGACAACACGGAGTACATATGTATATTGAAAGTAAAAGTAGACTTATCTGGATTGGAGAGTCAGCTAACTGTATTATCACTAGAGGAAAAACTCTCAAACAGTGAAAACAAGCAAACTTCTAAAGACTGATTGCCTTCAACAATATATTTTCTAAATATTATTAGGCAGGCAGTAACCTGAATCACATTTTCCTAAAAATAAAAGTCCATGATATGACCCACTCAGTGATATTTAGCTTAGTATCAAATTTTCAAGCTTTCTTTTTTCTTTTTAGCTTCAAAAATTATAATTTCTCAGTAACGAAAACTTGAGAAATAAAAGACATCTTGCTAGCATAATTTGTAAAGCATTCCATGGTTAAAATAAGAAAAATTAGCCTTTGAGTGAAACTTAAAACACGTTTGTCAAAAGCTAGCAGCCAAAACACAGGAAAGCAATTTATCCAAAATTAGATTGCTTTGAAATACTAAGGTTAATGGAATCAAGGGAGGGAAAAGGTGGTGAGATGATTTGGCACCCATAAAACCTTCATCTTGGATGGGAGATAATCTAAGTTAAATATGTGAACATTAACTTGTGTCTTAAAAATGCACCACACAACTGGGAGCTGTTTGGAAAGTCTGAAGAGAGGGGAGGCAGGGAGGGCTGCCAGTGCCCGCCTTTGGGAGCATCTCTGTGAAGCCCACCGATGTCTTCTTCCTTGGCTGCTTTTACCTTAGAAATGGGATTAATGACATCACTGAAAACCAAGTCTACAAAAAGAAAACAAGAGCTCATACTGATACCTGCAAGGGTAAGTTGTAGAATAATCTGAGAAAATGGAGTTTCTTTTTTTTCATTTGAATTACAAATTTATTTCCTCTGGGAATTATTTGATGCTCTTAGGATAATAGGGAAAAATTAAAAACAACCAACCAAACTCTGGTATGTAGGATGAAGAAGCGCTACAGAATGTGTGTTTCTCACTTAGATTAATTTCATTCATCATTTAACATATAGCCATTCATTTATAGATGTTTAAATATGGCCTGAGAAGTAGGCCCTGAAGCAGCGAAATGAAATTACAAATTTTCATTTAATAGAAGTGAATAATGGTCACGTCTATTTTAGTAGGTCCCTTGGGACTTATTATAAATAAGCATTTAATTTTTTTTTACCAAATGATTGTGGCACGGTGTCTTTTTCTCCCATTAGTAGGACCCCTAGGAAACAAATAAAGGTGCACTTAGCTGTATTGGTCTCCAAACCTAAAGCATTTGTATGTTTTGAAAGGAGTAGCACTATTTGTTAGAGATACCGTGTCCCCTCATTTATAAATAATCACCTTTGTAAAGCAAGAAATAACCTTGTTTTAAAAAACACTAACATCGTTGTTCGATTGTCACCTGCTGGTAATTGAAAATGTGTTTCTGTCAGTTCTGCCTAAGATGGAATGTAATTCCTTTTAAGATCTTGATCTTAAATTGCTAGCAAGAAGGCCGAAGAGGAAAAGCAAGAAGTCTTTACTTGTTCTTTGCACAAGTAATTTTGTGCTGCCCTTTCTGATACTGTGAGTTATTATTCTTCTTGACTCTTGGAAGGCAACAATAAGCTTCTATTTTTTCATGCTTTCTGTTTTTTTTATACACAGCTCTGTTTCACTCAATTGATATGGAAGTGGGTTTCCACCTGGCTTTGGAATACACATTTGTAATGTTTATTTTCAAATGGTATCCAGACTGTTTCGGTAGAACAGGCTACCCATTAGGCATCCAGGCCAGCGTGTCCTCAACTTCTCATTTCTTCCAAGAGATTGCAGGCTTGCTCTAGAACGCCACAGGCTCACACTCAGAGCACAGCACAGACCAGATGGAATTAGTCTTCATTTAAATGTCACAGATCCAGAGTAACTTCGTCACCAGCCACGATTAGATAACCACGCAAATCAGAGGGGTCCCACTCCACCACGCTTATCTCTGTGTATTTCAAGAAGCGCAAACAGAATTTTAATTACACTTGAAACACTGCCGGAGGTAATCATATTGCAGAAACTACAGAAGCTCTCATCTAAAATTCATTTTTCCCCCTATTGCAGGCAACACAGAAGACAGCTGGATATAAGAGTAAAATTCTTTCTTAACTGTCAGAGAATTTGAAAAATAAATAAGCTGGTTTGGGTGAGATCCTATTTTCTCATTGACCAAGTTCAAAGAGTCACTTAACGTTTGAGGCAGAAGGAATTTATGAGGTCACGTGAGCACGCCTCTCCCGTGACCTACAGTTCCATCCACGTTATCCTAGACAGAGACAGGACTGGCATGTCCTACTTGGCAACGCAGCCTGGCTCAACCCATTCACAAGGCTTGAAAATGGTAGAGTGTTCCCTAGACTGAGGCAAAACGGAGCTCTCTCCAAAACTTTTTATTGTTCTTTGCACTGCCCCATGGAATTAACAGAGTAAATCTAATTAGCTCCTGTTTCACATGACAGTCTTTCAAATATTTGATGATACCTACCGTGACCAGCCATTTGTGAGCTCTGTGGTTCAATGGTGTTAATTTTATTTCTTTTGGTTTCCTGTGCGCTGTGGGGATCCAGGAATGGGGTTAGCTGTCTTTTCTTTCTTAACCATAATAGAAGTGTCTTGTGAAAGGGTTACTTTTTTTTTCCTGGCCTTTGTGGAGGCTTTTTGCTAAATTAGGCACCATGCTCACTCTACCTCTTCAGTCTGCAGGAGACTGTGATGTGGGCATCTGTGCCATTTGATGTGTAAAATTTCTGATCACTGGGCTCAAAAGCCTTAGGATTTTAAACAAAAGATTATCCTGATGAGACCGTGTATGGAAAAAAAGAGGTGCTTATTATAGTTTAGTTTAAGTGGTAGCTCCCATATGCTACAGCTGAGTGCTATTTGCTAGAAATTCGCTGGTCAGAAATGCAGGTGTTATGGCTATGTATGAGGATGGGCCATCATCCCTCCACAGACTTTGGGCCACAGTGACAGGAGCAGCAGTTGTCCCTCGCGCGCTTTTATTTGTCCCTATAAGGAAAACAAGATCTTGGCAGTGGCAATAAGGTATCACATCTGTAGATATCCTACAGGTATCCGTATGTACCATGTAAACATATGGTTTATGCCTTAGAATGGTAAATGTATTTCTAAGACATTCTAAGCTCCACACACTGCAGATGAATGAATGCTTTTCTGAAGCCCGGAGGTCCTTCCCTCTGTGTCTAAGTGACATGTATCAGGGACAGTGCAAGCACAGACTTTCCACAGTCCAAGTGTTGATGGCGGTCAGGCATTCACCAACTAAACTACATCTATAAACTAGCCCTCAAGTGAGATTCTATGTACGTAGGAAAAATAAAGGAAACCCAAGCAATCCGAGATTACTCCGTGATGGCCAGCTTCATGCGAGCACACATGACTTTCCAAATGTTACCATCTGAAGGCTGAAGCCTCCAAGTCTGTAAGAGCAGAGGAAACTTTTCATTTGTTACAGACTTTTCACACATCCAGAAGATAAAACTTGATTTTGTGGCTGCAGCACTGCAGCAATCCCATAAAGCTAGTCAGCCATTGGCTAATGGTCTAACGCCACTAAAGTACCACTTAGAGGCCGGGAGAGAAGCCCCATTCAGCTGGGCGTCCAAGATGCTCTGCTGATGAAGCAGGACACCTCTGTCTGAGGCATCGCTGTACGGCATTCCCGCGAGTCTAATGGGACCGCGGGAGTTTTATTAGTCCTTTCTACCAAGCACCCGTTTAATGACGCTTTGGGTAGAAATTAACATTTTTTTTTCCCCGTGGGTGCTCAAAGAACCTGTATGTAGTTAAGGTCACTCCAGTTTAAGCATTTTTCTCCCTTCTCCTCAAATATAGAATACTTATCACCTTTCCAGAGCCCAGCACCCTACAAGGAGCGAACTGATAAACAACACTTATAGAGTCCACAGACCGTGCACAGAACAGGCAGGAACCAAGCTCTTGAAGATGAATGATTCTGGAAGATGTACAGGCATGTCAAACTGGAAAAGCCAAAGATGGCAGTTCTCTTCCACATAAAAATTGCAAAACCAAATTCCATATGCTATGGAAATCCATTATGTTGGTTTTTTTTTTTCCTTGAGGGGTATATAAAATACAGAATAAAAATACATGAGTATTTAGTATTTTCAAAGTGTCTCAAAGCAGATTTCGGGTGATGTAATGGATTATAAATATTAATTTAGACTCATTATGGTTTCTAGTTAGATGTTTTAATCTTACAGGGTATCCATGCATGTGTTGGCACCAAAAGGTTAAGGAATTTAGATATATCTATTATAAGCCAAATAGGGATCTTTATGTTATGTGTTCCAAGGAGGAAAATGTATAGCAGTTTCATTAAGAGAAGAAATGTCAGATGAGGCTTTTCAAAGATTCCTGACCTGGTAGGAAACTAACAGCCAACTTTAAATAACAATGAAATATCTATAATGCTGAATAGCATGGCATATAGTTCAAACAAAGACACAGCAATACAAAGTTGTCATTGTGGGGCACAGCTGTCATAGAGCAGTGACCCTTTTCACTTGAGAATTCGTCTACAGATTTTATAGGTGCATAAAATAAGTGTGTAAAACCAACACTTATTGATAATAAACCACAAGGAAATTTATTTTGAAACAATTCTTTGGTAATCAGATACATTTACCATTCGTTAAAGAGGAAAGCAAATTCCTTTGCTATTGAGATGGATCTGTTTGCTTCTTCTTACATAAATAAATAATTGCAACTTGGCTGAATGCGGGATCCTTCAGGAGGCAGAGCTTTCTCGTTGGTTCAGAGGTGATAGATATTTTGATTTTATTGGTGTCAGTACTGAGAACATCGCTTCGCATGAACGTGCAGCATAAACATGCTAGAAGCAAGTTTAACGCTGTTTCAGAAATTCTGTCCTAAACCTGTGATAAGGTCCATTCAGTGAAATGTCCATAAAACTCTTATCAATAACTCAAATGAGAATCTTTAAAACCAAATATCACAATACAACGAAACTCAAAGAAATACTGATTTAACACATGAGCTGAGAAATAATATTAGGGAAATAGTAAATCTTTGTTTTCCATAATTAAGCCATTCTGTTTCTGTAAGAGCAGGGGCTTTACACATCTGCAGAAGAGGCACAGCAATTCACAGCACACTGGCGTCTTGAATCTGAGCCTAGATTCCGGAAGCATTTGTTGGCTCTGCGTGGCATGTTGGCATGCCCCGCACAAAGCGGGCGTGGTGTGTGTTCAGAACTCAGGCCTCTGTGAAGTCACACAACGCAATATGCATGAGCTCTGCCGGCAACAGCTCTCATTCATTCACTATACATTTGTTTTTGAAATGATTTTTTTTTTTTTTTTTTTTTTGCTCGTTGCACATCCAGAAACCTTTTTATTGTTGTCAACATTTTGCAAACTCCTCCAGTCAGTTTTGTAACAATATGAAGGGTTGCAAAAAAAAAAAAAAAAAAAAAAAAAACCTAAAAAAAAAAACAAAAAAACCAAACAAACCAACCCCACCCCCGGCACATTTTAGAGGACTAAGATTCAAAAGAGCGAGTGGGGAGAGGCAAGGATAGAATGGGGTGACGTAGGGGAAC
The DNA here is from genome assembly GCA_907169655.1 of Acomys percivali. NCBI lineage: Eukaryota > Metazoa > Chordata > Mammalia > Rodentia > Muridae > Acomys > Acomys percivali. The sequence goes on from OU015750.1 coordinate 107,388,473, forward strand.
GGGCACAGGGCACGTGTCCAGGCCGTATTGGGTGCTGACAGTAAAAGTAAGGGCTGAGTGGTGTTGAGGAACACTGGGAGACACAGACCTCTGAGATGAGCGGGATTGCACAGGTTCTACGCACCAAGGGTGTGATCAATATACGGACCAAAGAGCTTTGGAGGATTTATGAGTAGAGTAGCATGGAAGGGTAGAGGATGGAACAAGTCCTACTTTAACCCCTCATGTTCCCGAAGCCTTGTAGAACCCAAGCATTCCATGTCCAGCACGCCCTAGACGGTATTATGAAGATGGAGGAGTGGTGTGTGTATGTGTGTGTGTGTGGTGAATGTGTGTGGTATGTGTGTGTTATGCATTGTGTGTGAGTATGTTGTGTGGGTGTGGTGTTGTGGGTGTGTTTATGTGTGGTGTTTGTGGTGTGTGTGTGTGGTATTGTATGTATACATGGTACGGTGTGTGCATGCTGTGTGGTGTGTACATGTGTGCACACATGTATATGTATGGTGTGGTTTGTGTGTGTGGTGTATGTATATGTGTGTGTGGTGTATGTGTGTGTGTGTGTGGTGTATGTGTGCATGTGTATGTGTGGTGTGTATGATATGCATGTGTGTGGTGGTGTGTGTGTATGTGTATGTGTGTGGTATGTGTGATATGCATGTGTGTGTGTGTGCATGTGCATGTGCATGTGTGTGTGTATGTGTGTGTGGTATGTTCATGTACATGCAGATGCAGACAACCTCAGGTAAGTATCCTTAGGAATGCATAGACGTCCTTTGAGACAGACTGACTCATTGGCCTGGGGCTCACTGTTGTCTGGATTGACTATCCAGTGGGCCCTACAGGTAGACGCCGTGTCTTTGCCCTTAAGTGTTTGGATTATAAATTAGTGCCATGGAGCTCAGCGTTTTATATAGGTTGCAGGCCCCAAGCTCCTGAGGCAAGCGCGTTACTGACAGCCGTCTCCTCAGACCGGAGGGTGGTGTCCACAGGGACAAAGATGGTCACAGCTGCTTGTGCACAAGGCCATGAGAACCTGAGCCACAGTTTTATAAATGACCTGAGGAAAAACAGAGTCTAAATAAAAGGCACAGAAAGACTTAGGCCTGTTGTGTTCTAACGCGTGATTCCCATCTCATAAAGCAAATATCTTTCATTCTTTTTAGTCTCAAAATATACTTTAGCTCAGAAACTTCTCTGCATCGATTGTATTTTATATTTAAAAAATACCATTTGTGATCATTTCCTCAGTGATTGCTTTAGCAAAGCACCACAGAGCTAGCACTCACCAACATCAAATGTTCATTGGTGACAACTGAGGTTATGGCTGACAGTAACAACAACAACAACAACAACAACAAAGTTATCTGAGCAAGGTTCTCACAATTACAATGAGCTAAATGCCCCAAATTGTAATAAGCAAACAATGTGCCAATTTCTATATTTTCCTTTCTGGGAGAGGAGTGAGAGATGGCTCGCCTCTCCAGTGTGCATCAGAGACAGAGTACGAGGGGACAAGATCACAGTTCAAGGTCCCGTTTGTCCTGATCAGTGAAGAAAATGGGGCTGAATATGTTAGTGAATGGTTTATCCCCAAAAAGAAGTCGCCAAAGACTACTTTAAAACAGATTCCATTAAGAGAGAGAGATAAGCAAAAATCTTATTTCAAATCCATGCACACTGCAGATGCTCCGATAGTCAGCAGTGTAATTTGCTGGCCTCTGGGTTTTGAATTTTTACACACATACTGTTAATGGGGGAATATCAGGTGTGTGTTTCCTTTTTATTTCAGGGGCCCCGTACAAGTAAGGCTGGCAAGTCTATCTCATAGACTTGTGATAGAAATGGGAGACACTTTTTTTCCCAGCATTTGGGAGTTAGAGGCAGGGAGATCTCTGTGAGTTTGAGGCCCCCTTGATCTACAAACAGAGTCTCAGGACAGCCAGGGTACAACAAAGAGACCCTATCTTGGAAACAAAACAAACAAAAACAAAAACAAACAAACAACAACAACAACAAAGATTTGCTTTGGTTTTAGCCCCTGCACCAGAAATGTGACTTTATTTGGAAGTGTAGGTTTTGTAAACACCATTAGTATGACAGTTGAGTTGGGATCAAATTGGAAAGAACAAACGTGCTTAACCCAATATGGTTGCTGTCCTTTGAAGAATCAGAAGAAACACAGAGAGACACGAAATATGGGGACAATGTCACGCGGCTGGAGGAAGAGACTTGAGAGCTGTGTTCAGAAGTCAAGGGGGAAGGTTCGAGAATTAGATCCTGATAAAAAGAGCCTGGAATGGCTCCTTCCCTGGGGCGGCAACACGTTAACTTTGGACTTCTGGCTTCCAGAGCTGACAGAGAATACGTTCTAATACACTAAGCCATATTGTTTATAGCACAGCACTTTTTGCCTTTTCTTTTCCTTTCTGTCTTTTTGGCATACGCACTTGTGTGAACTTCATGTGTTTGAGCTTGTATGCATCTGTATGTATGCATACATGTGCCTGTGCATGTGTGTCTAGAAGCTAGAAGTCATTGTCCAACTTATTCTTGGGGACCTTGTCTTTCACTTGACTTGATGCTTGCAGATTGGCTAGACCTGGCAGCCAGCAACCGCTATCCTCTAGTGCCGACCATACAGGTATAGGCTACCACATCTGGCTTTTAACATGGGTGTTGGGGATCCAAACCCAGATCCTCTGAGTTTATCCACTGATGCATCTCTCTATCCCCGTGACTTTTTCTTTTATAGAACACTTTAACTACTATGCCTAGCAGGGTCCCCCATGAATTGTCTGTGTGGCATCTCTCATATTTCCCCATGAGGCTATTGCTAGGTAACCTCCATGCAAGCAGAATTCTCGGAACAGATACATATTTTTATTTGTCCCTGCATCCCAAGCACTTAGCTCCCTGGGACAATAGAAACAAAACCCTTTATTGAAATCACCAATGCTGAGCTGTTTTCTGGAGTACAAAGTTAAGACGACAGAACAGGTGGCAAATGGGTGCTAAAACCTGCAGGATGCTAATTGCCAAATGGATGAAGCCTCCGGAGTGTATTGGTCCTAAAGCAAATTGCTGTATATTTTACTTTGTAATTGTTTACTAATGATTTCTATGTTCCCTGCTTCCATAAAATATTTTCCTTAAGTGACACAACTAACAAGCAAACAGAACAATTAAAATAAAATTTAAAATGTGGTGGGGGAGGAAGGACAAGAAACGATCTAGTTTCGGCAAGAAGTTGATTACTCCAAGAGTATTAAATACGCCTCTGAGCTCACTGGCAGCCAAGGAAAAGGGTTGATTGATGGTTTTGATTCAAGGGAAAGTGTTGAACTTCTACCTAAAGAGATAATTTTCCCCCTAAATAATATTTATGTGAATTCTTTATGTGAAATTGCGTCAATCTAATAGTCAGACAACTGAATTGTTGGTTTCTTATAAAAATCACTTGGCAAAAGGAATTGGTATGTTATATAAACAGAATTTAAGTAATTCATGAAAGGTCTTTGAGGATTTTGTATTTAGTTCATTTAAATAACAGGAATTTGTGACTTTTTGTGAGTGCATATGTGTGTGTGTGCGTGCATGTGTATATATGCATGGACATATGTGTGTGCATATGTATGTACATCTGTGCATGTGTGTCCATGTGTATGTCTGTGCATACACGTGTGGCATGTGAATATACATGTACGTGGTGTATGTATGTGCATGTGTGTATGTGTGTGCACGTGTGTGTGGATATATGTGTGTGCACATGTGTATTATGTATATTGCGTGCATGTGCATATGTATGTGCATGTGTATGTGTGTGCATGTGTATATGTGTGTGCATGTGTATGTGTGAGTGCATGTGTGTGTGCATGCGTGCATGCGTGTGTGTGTGTGTGTGTGTGTGTGTGTGTGTGTGTGTGTGTGTGTACATGCACAGGGACACATATGAAGGCCAGAGAACAACCTTGATCATTGTTTCTTAGTCACTGTCCACTCCTGTTACTGAGGCAAGGTTTTTCCATGTCTTGAAGTTGACCAAGCAATGTTGAGGCTGGTTGCCTGGTGAGCCACAAGCCTTTGCCTGTCTCTGTCTTCCCTGCACTCACTATGGTGCCCAGTTGTGTTATGTTCCTGAAATCAGTTGACCTGTACAAGGTGCTAGGCTGTAGCTGCGATATATGGAGGCACAATTAGAAACAAACAATGAGACCATGAGACACATGAAGTCCAGCCGAGACACGATGCTGGGTGTGATGCTACAGGGTCCTAGTGTCCAGCTGCATTTCTCCCCAAGTAAGCTGGCAGTACTAGCAGAGATGTGTGAAAGGACACTAAGGCCGAAAATTAATAATCTGTGATTCTAATGTGACCACCAAGGTGTATTCATTTTACATATACAGTCAGGGGACAGCTTTTGGTATATGTAACTGTTACAGTATTTTTTTTCCATGTATTTTTGACTTCTATTAAAATGTGGAGACCTGGACCTCACAGCAAGAGCCAACTTCATGTTTGGTGAGCCACTGTCCCGGCAGCATCCCATCATAATTGGAAGCTCTTAGGAACTTGAGCAGTTTGTGGAGTGGGTGCCTGGGATACACTGGCTCTCTCTACAGTCAAAGCGTTAGCACCCTTGGTTTTCTGAGTAAGTGATGTTTAAACATTGAGGTCTTTCAACTTGCAGACCTGTCACTTAGCTGTGCAGACCTCGGAGTTTGCTTTTAATGCTGCCCAAGTGCATTGGCAAACTTCTGCCAACCAATCTGAGCTGCAAAGGGACCTGAAAAAATATGCACACGAGAGAAGAGGCTTCCTCCCTTTTCAACATAAGAAAACAGAGACTTGGAATCCCTGAGCCCTCTCATACATAGCACACATGTCACATGAAGAACAGATATCACAAGGCCATTAATACATCAAGTGTTATGCTCTGTGTTATCACAGTTTACCCATTTTATCCTTACAATAAACATAAGCTACTGTCTTTGTACTAAGAACTCTATGCTTAGACATAAGTTTAAACATGTGCACAGAGGCCCAGTATTGGCTTGTAGGCACACCCAGAATTCAGACCCAAGTCTGTCTGCCATCCACACCCAAGTTCTCCAACCCAGGACCTTTCCACTTTCAAAACTACAGTGGACATCAGTTATACATGTGTGGATATATGCGCATCTACACACATGATATATGTCTTAGTTACTGTTTAATTTCTTACACCATGACCACAGCAGTTCTTATAAAGAAAAGCATTTAACAGGAGGCTGACTTACAGCTTTAGAGGCTTAGTCCATTATCATCATGGCAAGGAGCGTGGTGGTGTGAAATCAGGCATGGCACTGGGGGGGAGAGGAGAGGGAGAGAGAGAGAGAGAGAGAGAGAGAGAGAGAGAGAGAGAGAGAGAGACTATGCTGGGCATGACCTTAAGAAACCTCAAAGCCCACCTCCCAATGAAATTCTTCCTCCAACAAGGCTATATATATCCTAAGGCTACACCTCTAAATCCTTCTAATCCTTTTGAACAATCCCACTCCCTGGTGACTGAGCATTCCAATATATGAGCTATGGGGCCATTCTCATCCAAACCACCACAGTATACAGCGCACAGTCCTATTATTTCTGTAATTTACCAATGAAGACAGACACATCCTGTCTAAAACCATTATGGGTTGAAGAACGATATTGTGAAATGACCAAATTTCCTGAACTTCAGTTTCAAATAGCTTGACAATCTACAGGGTGATAAATCAATGAGGAAGTCAAATTGTTTAGAAGACAGTATTGAGGAAATGGATTCACTTATATTCGGAGAATTAAAGATATCTATTAGAAATATTGGTATGATATAACACTTTTATTGGAAAAACCAAAGGCTGAGGAATGCTCAATGCTGTTAATAACATAGACAAAGGGAAGAAGTGGGGGAAGGAATTAGGGAAGAAAGGAAGACACAGGAAGGAAAGGAGAGGGGAGGAGAAAGCTGTTTTATCTCAAATAAGTCAGGCCTCTTAAATTGTGCTTGTACAGTTCTAAACTCTGGAAGACAAATGTTTTATTTGTTTTCACTTCCTAATCTAGAAAGTTCTTTGGAATGTTTTGCAGCAACACATGACAGGACGTCCCCCATCCTGGTCCTCGCGGTACACAGCTGTCAAGCAGGGTTGCTTGTCTCAGTACATTCTTGCTACTTCCTCATTCAGAGTCTGAGTTTAGAGTTAGCAACGATAGGTCGGTCAATAAAGTGCCTGCACCACAACCCTGACGACCTGAACTGGCTCCCTGGAACTCATATACAATGTCAGGAGGGGTGGTGGCTGTCTGTAATTGCTGCGCTGGGGAGGAGGGGAGGAACAGGAGACTGTTGAAGGGCCCACTGGGCAGCTAGCCTTGGCAAATGGACAGTTTCAAGGGCAGTGAGAAACCACGTCTCAACTAACAAAGTGGGTGGATCCTAAGGAGAGACAGACAAAGCTTGTCTCTGGCTCCCAACTACAGACACAATGTACACTCGCAATCACATGCACACACGCACATACACACAACACACACACACATGAATGTTCCCTACAGCATTTGTGAACTGGATTCAGGACAAACCCCTTTACACCAATGGAGCTGATTTTTACACTAAGTAGATTTTACATCACAAGGGGTTATTTCAACTCAGTCTAAAAGTGCCGGCTCAAGGATAGAAGCAAATCAAAGCTAATGATTAAACAATCAATAACGCTGTCACTTTGGCTAGAGATTTGGGTCTAACTCCTCCTAGAACAATTCTGTATGTGCTTTTAAAATAATTGTAGCAATAATTGCTTACAGAAGACACAGACGCTTTAAAAAAGACACTGGAGAGCCAGTGTCGCCAGGGAGGCTTGATGAGACTGTAGCTTATCCCATTCAGATCAGCGATAGGGTGGATCCTTAGCAAAGCGTGTGCCTCTGGGCATTAGAGTCACCATAATCGTATTTAGATCACAGTGAGTGTGGAGGCGTCATCTTATTCTAGAGCTCTCTGGGTTCCATGTACACTTGAGAGAATGAATTTTTCTTCCTCAAGAAGCCATATCTGGATTTAGAGAAATACATTTTCATTACACGTAGCAGCTAATCCTTTAATAGCAAAAGCCAGTGTAGTGGCTGACACTTAAATGCCCTAAAAATTACTGTACTCAAATAGTAGCTGTGAAACTATGTACTTCTGTTCAGGAGATACGCATGAAAAGTTGTCTCATTAAAATGCCTGATCTTTTAGAAACAGTCTTCTCAATTTGTTATAAACAGTCTCAGACTCTTGAGGCCCATCATATCTGCGTGCGTGCGTGTGTGCGTGCGTGCCGTGCGTGCGTGCGTGCGTGCCGTGCGTGCGTGCGTGCCGTGCGTGCGTGCGTGCGTGTGTGTGTCTTGGTGTGTTATTGAAAAACATACCCCCAAACAAACAAAATATTGATTTGTGAGGCTTAGCATCATGTGATGACATTCTAAGCATCCTGAATTATGTTATTAAAAACACAGTTTTCTACTCCCCTCCTCCAGGCTCTGTCCCCTTTCTCCCTCCCTTCCTCTTTCCTCTCCTCTCTTCTCTTTTTCTCTTCTTCCTTCCTTCCTTTTATTTCTCCCTTGGCCTTCTCTATACTAGTTCCTGAGAATTACAAAAATAATAGAAGACATGAAAACTATCCTCAAGTGTGATAGGAAACTATACTGGAGATAGCTTATTCTTGTTTTCAGCTTGACTGAATCTGAAATTAATTGACACATACGCCCCTGGACATTCTTGTCAAGAGATATATTTTTTATCAAATTATTTGAAGAGGGGCAGCCTACACTAAATGTGGGTGATACCTTCTGGTGGCAGCCCAGATAAAAGGACACTGAAAAAGAAAAGGTCGCTTTTTGCCTTCTTGCTTTGACTCCTGATGGCAAGCCCATCTATCCTGTTGCTGCTGCATTCTGTTCATAATGTTAGAACCATCTTCTCTGGTCTCCCAATGTAGACTGAATAACATATCTCCAGAAATCTTTCAGGCTTTCGGCATATGAGTGGGACTATTGTGACATCCAGCCATACAAACTGAGAAACTACTGGATTCTCAGATTCAAATTCTCTAGCGTGAGATAGTCATTGTAGGACTATGTGGGTAGGAATACCCAGACTATATTGTTTAATCCAATCCTATAAGTTAATAAGTCACATATACTATATATTCTGTCAGTTTTGTTCCTTTAGAGAAACCCTAATACCATACTTTTTTTAAAAAGTGAAAAATAGGTGCCATAAAAATAAACAAAATTCTCTAAATGAACAAGGGAGGGAATTCATAATTTGAATATGAGTCAAGACCTGCATGTGTCAGGAGAGTTTTTAGGGAGAGGGTAACACTTGAGTTTGAGGTAGTGACAGGTAAGAAAAGACTAGATTGAGAGAATTGGTATAAAATAATAGTGTAAACACTTGGGGAAATTTTGATGGTATATGACTGACTACCTTATATTGTACAGTTTCACTTCAAAATGTGATAATTCTGAAGATGTTGTATTAATCTTGCTAGATAGCATCATTCTAATATATATTCTGGAATTTTTTTAAGGCCCAAGTCATAAACCACCCCCTCTCCTTTTCTCCCTCTTTGTATGCATGTTTGTGTAATAACATAAATATTTTTATTTGTTTTTACTTCCTAGTCTAGGATGTCAGTTGTTATGTTTTTTAACAACACACACACAGACACACACACACACACACACACCAGATTTTAAAGCTACAGAACTCAATTATCAATTAAAATAAATAATACAAATATAGACTACAAACATTGATTGGACCCTCGTCTTAATTTGCCAGTTTTAAGAGATATTTTAAAGCTTATCAATGAAAGACTGATTGGTCAATCTTCTATGGGCAAGATTCCAGTGGTGTAGGGGGTTTCCTCCTATCAAAGGTGAACACATCCACTCTTTGACATAGGAAGATGTTGCTTTTACTTTCAAAAGGAATGTGTAACAAAGATTTTTAGAAATACAATGAGGGAGGGGAGAATGGGAGGCTACAAGGGATGGGATAACCATAGAGATGTAACAAGAATAAATTATTTAAAAAAAAAGACACGAGAGACACGTATTTAAGTCCTAATTGCATAACTTTTTTGAATTTCCTGTATACTTGGATTTTTCACAAGAGTACATCAAAGAAGCAAGGTGTGGTGGCACACTCCTGTAAGCCCAGCACTTGTAGAGGTAGAGGCAGGTGGATCTCTGTGAGTTCGAAGCCAGCCTTGTCTAGAGAGAGAGGGGAGGGGAGAATACATCAATAAAAATCTCACCCAACAGTTACCAATAGCTGCAAGATCTCTGAGTAAAAAAATAGGGTTTTCACAGTCCTGTCTGCTCACATTATTTCCAAAGCATGGCCATTTTCTTTTAATGTGAGATCACTTCCAAGCTAGTATCTGTTTGTATCTCTTCTACCTGAGGAGTAATTTTTATATGCCATATACCACACTGGATGGAGAAGAAAAAAATGAGAGATGTTCCCATTGTCTCTGGAACCTTGTATTGGAAACAACTTCACTTCACGTATCTAGATGTAAACACCCCATCTGTCTGCCCGCTGCACCCATGGCTCATTAATGCACAGCACAGATCACTGTGGACCCCAGAATGGGACAGTTTTAGTCTGTTTCGGCAGACTGAGGAGAGCTCCCTTTGAAGGCATTCTATTAAGGGTTCTCTTTCCATTGCCGATGCGTGTTTTTCCACCCCTACTCTTCACGCCTGAAATAAAAGCCATTGAATTGTTCAGTCGACTTCATTAGGTGGCTGGTGTCAAGTGCCTGTATAATCTCTGTTGTGATTTGATAGTATCCCCTCGCTTTGTTATTTTTCAGCGCCTAATTGCACCCTATACTTTTGACATCTCTATTGGACTGAAGTTAATGTCAGCTTGCCCCAGTTTGCGTGCTTCATTGAAATCTGGGGTTGAGGCAGCTGAGATACGAATCTGTTGAAGAGTGTTTGAAGTGCTCTGCCTACAAGCCTTTCTTTTTGACTTCTGTAGAACCTAGAAGTATTTTTATTTTTTGAGAAAAGAATAAAGGCATATGAGTTTGAAATTGTACGCGGTGCTAAAAGTGCATCAGCTTATGTTCAAATTAGGGAAGAAAAAGCACAGGCAGTACTAGAATCATACTTAATAGCATGCAAGCTTTAAAAATATTAAAATTTCTACATGGAATGATTTTGTAAAATCAATACATCATCAGGACAGGGAAATTGAAGTGTGTATATGCATACAGACCACACAGTCACAAAATTAATCTTTTTGTATCATTTAATACTCTTTTGTGGGATGACTTCAAAGATTTTTTTCTCATATGAAAGCATCTGTTATCTATGTATTTATTTGTAATTTTTAATAAAAACAAAAATCTGAAAACATATGTACATTATCACCTTCAACACATACCACAAACTGTTGCATGAGACTTAATGTATTTATAATTTTAGTTATGTGATAGTCCTTCCCTTATATTGTGTTTTATCAATTCCCTGTTGATGAGTATCTCTACTGTTTTAAAAGTTTCCCTAAATAGCTTCTATAAGTTCTTCCATCCACAACCCCCCCCCCCCGAATAAACCAAGCAGTTTCTCATTTTTCTTGTTCGTATTATGTAAAATCTTAGTCCGTGGCCTCCCAAAATGAATTCTGTGACAAATTATTCCTCATGTAAATTTGGGAAACATTCACAACAAAGTAAATCAGTATTAATTACTCTTCAGATGCCTGGGGTTTTACTGTGGTAATAACTCCTGAACATCAATAAGAGAGGGAGTCAGCAATCATTATTTCCCAAGTTCATTTCCTCTCAGAGTTTGTGACAGACTTTGTGTTCCACGAAAAACATCCAAAGACACCAAGTTCTGACCTCATATGACCCCTGCCATAAATCCATTTTTTATATGGATATCTTGCTGCCAACTCAAGTTCAAACTTCTTTCCCATAGATCTGTCATTTCTACAATTGGTGGGAAAAAAAATCTCATTAAAAATACTTTTTAGGTATCTATTACAGTCAAGAGTAATACAAAGTGGTGTGGTACACAAGAAAGCCAAGCCTATATGATCAGTAGGTTCATAGTTATAAATTAATAGGTTAATTTATAATTTTAATGACATATAGTACTGTGCTGTCCCATCAAAGAGTCATAGTGTCTTGGCCACAAATAGTCAATAAAAGCCAAACAGTTGTAACCTGGGGCTATTGGTGTGCCTGTTGGGAAGGCTTTTATGTCCTCTGTCTTCTGATTGGAGAGAAGCCAGGTATGGGGTAATGAGACAGGTTTCATCAAAACTCAGAGTCTGAAGATCAGGTTCAATACCTGATAGCTGGTGAAGATGGACAGTGGGTTCCAAGGTGCCAGGCACAGTGTGCAATTCCATGGCATGCACTAATTTTAGTTGTAATATCTGTGACTATTATTTAACAAGGTCCTCACTAATATGTTTTTTTTTCCTCTTAATTGGAAATTATTCAAAGTGCATTGGGTAACATTACTGGCTTCAGATGAGCATAGCCGAGTGTAAAATGAAATTCTCCTTTAAAGATTTGGATAAGTGTAATGTGAACCCTAAGAGCTGGCATTTAAAAAAAAAAAACCCTTTGATCTCAGCCTTTTTCCTTCTTATACTCTGTCTAAATTTTCCTAGATGTGAAAGCACAATGAACTATGATGAATTCAAGCTTTTGTTTTGGCTGGTTACAGCCAGTAGAGACTTTACACAAAGTAGTCAAAGGAGCAAACAGTGTGATCTTACATCAAGCCAGGTTTCACTAGAGGAGTTCAAACAGGCTGTTACCGAGGGAGGTCCCTGATTCTGAGCACCCTCAGGCTCGACACCAAGCTGAAGCCTCAGACTTACTAGCATTTTTACTGATCTGTCCCACTCATCCCAACCTGTAAATCCTTCTAAATGAAAACTCTTCCTCTGGCTGGCATTGGACAACTTTCCATATTAGTAATTGGTTGTATTTTAAATTTTAGTTCCTTGACAACACATTTTTAAGTTAGCATCCAAAGAAATGGGCTATGGTATTTTTGTATGTTTATTGTTCTTGGTCATAACACCTCCCACCTCTCCACTGCTGTCCCCTGTCCTCCTGCCAGCCTCACACTGGTCCCTTCCTTCCCCCAACAACCCCCTTCTGCTTTTCTGTCACATGTATTTCCCACCTCCTCAAGTCTCTTCACTTGTTACTTGTGCTGGCCAGTTTTATATCAACTTGACAGGAAATATCTGAGAGGATATTAGTTGAGGAGGAATCTTAGTTGAGAAGATGCCTCCATAAGATTGGTTTGTAGGCAAGCCTGTAGGGCATTTTCTTAATTAGTGATTGAAGGGGGAGGGCCCAGCCCATAGAGGTTCCATCTCTGGGCTGGTTGTCCTGGGTTCTATAAGAAATCAGGCTGAGTGAGCCGTGGTGAGCAAGCCAGCAAGCAACACCCCCCCACGGCCTCTTCATCAGCTCTTGGCTCCAGGTTCCTGCCCCATTTGAGTTCCTGCCTTCATTGCTTTTGATGATGAACTGTTATATGGAACTGTGAATGACATAAGTCCTTTCCTCTCCAGGTTGCTTGTAGTCATGGTGGCTCATCACAGCAATAGAAACCCTAACTAGGACACTACTTTTCTAGTTTTTCTTCTTCTTCTTCTTCTTCTTCTTCTTCTTCTTCTTCTTCTTCTTCTTCTTCTTCTTCTTCTTCTTCTTCT
>OU015750.1:107402291-107426918 GCA_907169655.1 Acomys percivali
GGACCAGCTGAGCTACACTCCCATCCCCTGGACCAGCTGGGCTGCACTCCCATTCCCTGGACCAGCTGGGCTGCACTCCCATCCCCTGGACTAAAGAAGACAGCTGAGACCCTTCTCATTCCAGGCCTTGTATCCGTTCTCTTTCCCTGACTCAGAAGTGAGTGTCACTCACTAAACTCCAATGCAAAGCCAAACCATCTCGCCACCTGGCTTCCCCCCTAGACTCAAAAAGTGGACTTCTTTTTTTTTAATTTTTTTATTATTTAATTAATTTATTCAGATTACAACTCAATTGTTATACCATCACTCACGTTATATCCTCACGTTCCTCCCGCCCTCCTGCTTTCACCCTATTCCCCTCCCCTAGGTCTATGACCCTGTGGGACCTCCCTCCTTGCTCACTATATGGTCATAGGCTATCAAGTCTCATCTTGGTAGCCTGTTTATTCTCTCTCTGAATGCCACCAGGCCTCCACACCAAGGGGAGGTGGTCAAATATGGGGCACCAGAGTTCATGTCATAGTCAGTCCCCGCTCTCCACATAACTGTGGAGAATATCCTGTCCATTGGCTAAATCAGAGTAGGGGTTTGAAGTTTACTACTTGAATTGTCATTGTGCAATAGTTTAAGCAGAACCTCTCCCATTCTTTCTTTGTGACCCACAAGGCAAAAATATTGATACTTCATTAAAGCCATTTTTATTATTTTATGTGTTTCACCTACACAGGCATCTGTGTACCGTGTGTGTGACTGGTGCCTACAGAGACCATAAGAGGGACTCGAGTTACAGACGGCTGTGAGCTGCCATGTGAGTGCTGAGAATTGAACCCAGGTCCTTTGGAAGAGCATCCAGTGCTCTTAACCACTGAGCCATCTCTCTAGCCCTGCTTGTAGGAAAAAAGAATGCAGGCTTATGACATATATTTTCTGTCTTTAGAGCTGCATATGTGCACACGCCTGATAACCCTACAAGATCTACATGTCAGATTAGGGAACGCTGCAGCCTATGCCTCCCTGGGACAGGAGAGAAAGAAAAATCCCTTTCTTGATGGCCTATCCCTCTAGGGCAGAGTTTTCCAAAACAAAACATAAAACCCCATTGATCAAAGTCAAGGGAGCAAAATATTTGGAAAGAGATAGGAAATATAACACAATAGAAGAAGGACTACCTGGCAAGTGGAAAATAAAAATACAAAGAAAAATTACGTAGAAGCCCCTTGAGAAATTTTGACATTAACTTTTTCACCTCACAACAAATCTTGCAACACAGCCTTTGATTCTTGGCTTTATTGTCGTGGTAAGCTGTATTTGAGTCCAGAGTTAGACATGCAGTGACTCCCAAAACAGAAATTGGAGTAGCATAGTGCTTAGTGACACTGACAGGTTAACTTTTCTAGTGATTTTTCTATTTCCATTTTATTCATGTAAAAGGTGGACTTTGTAATTCTTTTTTTATTAATTTATTCAGATTACATCTCAATTGTTATTCCCTCACTTTTATCTTCCCGTTCCTCCCTCTTTCACCCTTTTCCCCTCCCCTAGGTCTGTGACAGAAGGGGACACTTTCCCCACCATAAGGTCACAGCCTATCAAGTCTCATCCTGGTAACCTGCTTATCCTTTTTCTGAGTGCCATCAGGCCTCCCCACCAGGGGGAAGCGGTCAAATATGGGGCACCAGAGTTCCTGTCAGAGTCAGTCCCTGCTTTCCTGCAGCTGTGTGTAAACAGCATGGTATTGGCATAGCAACAGGCTGGTTGACCAATGGAATCGAATTAAAGACCCAGAAATAAATCCACACACATTTTTTGTATACTTGAATTTTTGACAAAGAAGCCAAATCTATTCAATGGAAAAAGGATAACATCTTCAACAAATGATGCTGGTCTAACTGGATGTCTACATATAGAAAAATGCAAGTAGACCCATATTTATCACCATGCACAAAACTCAAGTCCCAGTGGATTAAAGTCCTCAACATAAAACCAGAGACACTAAATCTGTTAGAAGAAAAAGTACGGAAGAGCCTGGAACACATTGGCACAGGAGACAACTTCCCGAACAGAACACCAACAGCCCAGGCCTTAAGGTCAACAATTAATAAATGGGACCTCATGAGGCTGAAGAGATTCTGTAAGGCAGAAGACACTGTCAACAGAACAAAGCAACAGCCTACAGACTGGGAAAAGATCTTCACCAATCCTAAATCTGACAAAGGTCTGATATCTAAAATATATAAAGAGCTCAAGAAATTAAACACCATCAAACCAAATAACCCAATTAAGAAATGGGGCTCAGAATTAGAGAATTATCAACAGAGGAATATCGAATGGCTGTAATTCTTTTGTAAAATGTAACTTAAATATATTTAGAAAATGTGGTGCTATTAAAGCAGATATTAAAATAGCATGTATCACTACCAATTAACAGACTGACTTGTTTATCTGCAATTTCTGAGACATTCTTTACCAATATTAACTGGTTGACAACAACAACAACAAAACAACCCTGAATATACAATGGGACTTAGCATTGGCAGATGTGAAGGAAACTGCTCAGAGAGGTCAACGCACGAGAGGCTGAAGTAAAACGAATGACTTACGTAATCAGGGAGGGTTTATTTGAAATCCATCAATATTGTAGTTTGCATGCAAACCGGAGCTTATCTTCAGTGTGTCCTTTGGCCACTTAGCAGACCAAAGCAGCCAGGTGAATCCAGGAATGTACACTGCATGTAGGCATGGGAGAGCAATCAGAGGAAGCACTCCTCGTCTCAGAAGGAAAACACTTCAAGGTCTTGTCACCCTTCACAAGACACTGGCCCCTGGAGGGTGGAAGATGCTGGTATTGGAACTCTACTGGAATAATTTCAGCCACATCTGAGTGGCTCTAAGTCATTGATCCTGCTCCATTTCTTTTTTATTATTGCTTGACCAATAACATATTGGAAGGTTTGGGGCACAGTTACGTTTTCAAAAGCAAGCAGCATTCACAACAGCCTTCCTTGAATTCTGAGTCTGTCTCACCTATTTCTAAGCACGAACAAGGTCTCTCTCATCTTTATGCTGAGAGTCTTATTCCCCTGGACTCTTCGGAGCTGGGCAGATTCCTTGGGGATACGGCTAGCTTCTGATTAGTGTGCGCTTCAGAGCAAGGACCACGGGGCCCGCTTTGACTTAACTCTAGCCAGACTTCTCGGAGTCCTCTTCCTGACAAGGCTTCGATTTGAGCTGTGTGCCTTTGGCTCGCTTATTCCAGTTTCAGCAAGAATTCTGCAGAGTCAGTTTAGCAAGAATCCTTCACCACCCTTGGGATAGCTCACCCTAGCTTAGCGTCTGCAAAAGTCCTGCTAGAATACTAGAGCAATTTTCATCTCTCCTAGTACATTTCCATCCCCTGACCTCACACCCACCTCTTTGGCTATAAATCCCAACTTATTGTGTTTGGAGCCCAGCCCAGCCCAGCCCACTCTCCAACAAGAAACTGCCTTGGATGAGTCTTGCTTCCTGTCCTTAACAACCCAGCATTGATGGTTTCTTTTTTTTTTTTTAACAATAAAAAGATACTCCCATAGGAATGCTGCCAGCTACCAAAAGGACCAAGTTGCTTTGGTTGAAAGAACAGAGGTTCTGCAAGCAAAGCTCAACACATACTTTGCAATCTATCAAGTCACATCATTTGAGCTGCAGGTTCTTGTTGGGTAAATTTGGGTTAACAGTAAGAGGTTCTGTAAGTAAGTTGTATATATGAACTTTTTTTTTTTTTTTTTTTTTTTTTTTTTTTTTTGTAAATGCAGAAGCAAGCCCTAAGCTTTTGTTATTGTTAAAGCGTTTTAGTATCTGTGCTGCCGAAGTGAGCACTGTTAAAGCACTTTAATTTGCTTGCTGAGCATAGACATTTAGTTTGCATATTTCGAGGGAAAACAATTTGCTTAAAAGAAACTCTTGCAACACTCAAGTCATACTTAAATTTAATTCTTGAGATTTTAAGTAGCTGAACACATAATTGAGTCCTATGTCGCAGCAACAACAGAAGTTAGTCAGTATGGCTGAAGTACAGCTTCAAGGCCAGAGTGTCTTCCTACGCCTTAGGGTGAGAGAGTTATATAGTCCGGAAAAGCAAGACAAACAGAAAGAACTGAAGTGGCCACTTTGTCTTTTAATAGTGAAGGCATGGATATTCAGAATTTATATAGCTTGTAGTGTGCAATAATGCAAACTTTTGTCCAACTTGGTAAACCACCATACTTACAGACACTTGGACACTAAACCTACTTACCTTCCCCTCCCCCTCCCAACACAAAATTCAGTGGTCCTTAAAAGGTCCCCTGGTTGAGCTCTTCTGTACAATACTTGCTTAATGAGATGATTAAGCACCGTTACCGAGAATTAATGAATCAAATCACAGTGGTAATCACCATATTGCAAATCGCTCTGTTGTATTAGCTGTGATGGAGGTGTACGTTTTACATTATGCAGAGGGAGCTCTTTTGGATGAGGAAGTCATGCGAGCCAATTGTAGCGTAGCTCCCCTTGAGGGAACCCTCTCAAGGGTTCTCCGGATGTAAGAAAGCCTTTTAGAATCTCCTAAACTGAAAACAAGAGGTTTGTATTTGTCTCATTATTAGCCCGTTATCCTGGAGAGTACTTTCGCAATCAGCGTCATATCCTTCTCAGGGTCCAGACGCGTAGACGCGCTGGCGTCTGATTGGCTGCCTGCTTTAACCCGACTTGCAGTGAGATGGAGATGTGGAAGGGGTCCCTGCGAGGAGGGGACTTTAGTTTTGACGACTGATCGCATTTCAAGATAGCTTTCTGCTAGGATATTTAATAAAAATCAATTTCCACACTGAAGACAGTTGTTGAAACCCTGGTCTTGAGTTTTTGAGTTCTGTCAGAGATGCGGTAATGACAACGTGGCCTCTCAATAAAGCTGCCGTTAACGTCGGAAAGATGACTCTGCTATATAAGCAGCCAATGCTACGTGGCTGTGCGCTAATACCGAGACCAGAACTGGCTTTATGGCTTTCTAAACATTTAAGATCAAGGAAAGATCATCTATTAACTCACACTATTTCCCATTTGCAATACAGCCTCACAGCTTAAACATTTAAGAAAGTCATCCAAAACGATTTATTTCTATCACACTGAGAAAACTGCTCATGGAATTAAATATTTTTAGTTAATGTGGGCCGAGTTACAGATAGGAAGTTTATCAAATTCAGAATATTTGAAGTAGTTTCAATTTGTAATTTATTCTAATAAATAGTAATAATTTAATCTAATAAATGAACATGATAAGATAGGAAAGAACACACAGACGGCCAGGCTCTAAGTCGAAGTCAGAGGGAAATACTGCCTGATAACGGAGGTTTCCTGATTGAAGAGCAGCCGGCTCTAACTTCAGACACCTTGGCTTAATATATACATGTTCTGGATAGACTTTGTTCCTAAGAATGTCACTGCCCATCGACTAAGTTTTGTGAATACTTACCAAATTTTCCCTGACTTTTTCCAACATTAACCATTTTATAAGGATGCCACTGAAACCCCTTACAGGGCAAAGTACACAGCCTGAGTAGAGACTCCAGGGCTGCATCACCTGGGCCAAAAGCTGGAGAGACAGCTCAGTGGTTAAGATTGCTGCCTGCTCTTCCAAAAGTCCTGAGTTCAATTAACAGCAACCAAGTGGTGGTTCACAACCATCTATAATGTTATTTGATGGCCTCTTTTGGCATACAGGTGTACTTTCAGGCAGAGCACTGTATACATAATAAATAAATAAATAAATAAATAAATAAATAAATAAATAAATAAATAAAATTTAAAGCCAGTGACACCATTTATTAGCTGCATGGCCTGGGATGTGTTATTGGATTTTTTTCTATGCCCGTTTTTTTGTTTTTAGGTTTATTTTATTTTTTCACTTAAAAATAATTATTTGGTAGATAATAGAAGCCAATACGGATTTATTACCTGGCTACTCCCAATATCAAATGTACTTTCACTAAGGGTTAGTAATAACGAAAGGGATGAGAACCCAGTGGGAGGCAGAGGTATGCCTGTCTGTGGCACTGATTCAAATCCTCACAAGGGCCTCAACACATAGGAAGCACTCCTGGCTAGATATCTCAGCATCGTAGAGCTTTGAAAAGCAACTGATGTAGACTTCTGTCTTCACCTCTGATGGGTAAAGGTGTGTGGACATACTCAGTCCTTACAACAACAACAACAACAACAATCCAACCATGAGTCAACGACTGTCCGATGAGTGACAGTTCAAGCAAAGCACATCCTGTGATGAATCCAGCTGGTCTGCGCACCTGGGGCAGGCACCACCCACAGGAACTATGATCTAGAAGGGATGACTAAATAACAGTGTGGATGCTCTGCTAGGGTCTACGGTGGGCTAAGGTGGGGACCCCTGAAGCAGATCGTCTGTGAGTGGACACACCTGCATGGATCTCTAGGCCATGGTGAGGTGCAGAAAAGGATTCCCCTCCTGGTTCTGGTAAGGAGGGAAAGGCAGAGAGGAGTACTGGAACATTCTTCACAGCAAAGACTTCCTGGGGATATATTTTTTTCAATTGATACATCTATTTAATTAGTCTGGTATCCAGTGTTACATTTGTTTTATTAGTTAATTTATTCACTTTACATCTTGATCGCAATGCCCCCCCCCCCCCGGTATCTCTGTCACATACCCCTTTCCCCCATCCCTCTCCTCCCATCTCCTCAGAGAAGGATTGGCTCCCCATAGGTACCAATCCACACTGGCACTCCAAGTTGCAACAGGACTAGACACATCCTCTCTCACGGAGGCCGGACAAGGCAGCCAAGCTTGGGGAAAGGATCCAAAGACAGGCAACAGTCAGAGACAGCCTTGGGGGAGATTTTTAACAGAGCCTTATCCCACCTGAGCAAGGCCATTTCTTTCACTTCAGCTCTCTCTCTAACCTTTGTATCTTACATAAAGGAAGCTGGAGGGGGTGGGGGGATGTGAAACACCTGTGGTTATGAAGGTCACAGTACAGGGAAACTGGGCCACCAAAATATGAAAATTTATTTAGATTATAAACCACCTTTGCTCTCCATCATCACGGGAGGCATAATAACAAAATAATGTTATATTATTATATATTATCATATTATATATTGGAACTATAATAATAAATCTCAACAGCATGGCTGCCTAAACAAGACTTAACAATTCTAACAATAGTTGGAGCCCTAATGCACATGGGAAAATCTCAAGGGACCATAGCCCTAGCTGAAGAGCTCAGAGCAATTAACAGCTGCTGAGAGGGGAGAATTAGTTATTCCCCAGGGATGAGTCCCCTGACTGGCTATCCAATACCAAGTGGGCAACTGTGGAGACACGTACATCCAGGTAACAGTGAACGGCTGCATTTATTTGTTTATGTGAATAAACAACTCAGGGTAATTAAGAGGAGGGCATGGATTGGAAAGATGGGGAGGGGTAGACATGGGAAGGGCAGGAGTGAAGAAGAAAGGGAAGAGGTAGATAATGTAACTATATTAATTATTATTATTATTTTGTTTTTTTGAGACAGAGTTTCTCTGTGTAGCCTTGGCATCCTGGACTTGCTTTGTAGACCAGGCTGGCCTCGAACTCACAACGCTCCACCTGCCTCTGTCTCCTGGAGTGCTTGGATTGCAGGTGTGTGCCACTTCGCGTGGCTGTATTATAATTTTTTAAAAACTTAGGTTTCGGATCGATAACGTACAGTACTTCTCCAAGAGAAACTAAGGGACTGCCACCACGGAATTAAAAACAGACGCTAATTTGAAACCTTCGCACATGCGTTTGCTACAGATGTTTAACACATGGCGGCTCCTACGATACTCACATAAATTCTGACGCTTATGGCGTCTTCACCTGTGTTTCTAACCCTTGGCAGCAATGCCTGGCTTGTGGCTTAGATTAAACATAATCAGAAGAGGCAAGACAACGATCAAAAGCAAACCAAAGTGTGGCCAACTCTTTAGGGACATCTTCTCTGCCTCTGAGATGACACGGGAGAAAAACCAACCCACTGCCTTCCTTCCCTTAGCCTAGCTCCAAGACAGGCACATTCAAGGAAAGGGGTAACAATTAGAGTTTGCTAAGATGCTTCCCTAATCTTGGTTGACAGTAAAGGCCTTCTGCACCATGGCTCAAAGAGCTAGAAGGCTTATTTTCTAGCACAAAGCTCCTGCCAGGGCCTCTATGGATTTAAGTGCACCTGGTGATATTGGCCTTTATAGCTACAGACAGTTAAAAATGATGCAGGCAACCTCTCTGAGTTTGAGGCCAGCCTCTCTATGTAGTCAGGCCAGCCAGGGATACATAGGGAAACCACATCTAAAAGAACAACAAAACAGAAGAGAAAAGCAGGTGATACCTATCTTACAAAACCCGATGACTTAGTCTTCTAATAAGAGCTCGGGTGGAATCCGTGGCATGATTGAAGTGCTGTGTGTATATTACCTACTGGATAACTAAGACACTGCCTCCTCAGTACTCCCAGATTTATGTACCCAAATTGAATCTCTGATACGTTCCATCTTTCTACTTTTCAGGAGTCTCATACTAAAGAGGCCCCGCTCTCTCCAGTGCTAATCTCAGTCAGATCTACCTATGGTGTGCTTTATTGTATGTGTGGGTTGAGAGCTCTCAAATTATGGCCATCTCATCTCTTAATCTCTTATTTACGATGTCTTCTTGAGAGCAGGATGGTTGAGTTTTTCTGTATCTGGATTGTTAATGTCTACACCCTTGTCCAGCACAGCAAGAGTTACAGGAAACAGGGCTTCTGTCCTCCTGTAATCAAAGTCTCAGAGGGGGAAATTGAGACAGGATATAAAGATGGGAAAATTATGGGGATGTGAGAAAAGATGGGTGTCCTTCTTCCTGGGACCTGGCTCAAGTCTCTCTCCCCACAAAGGCAAGAATTCTTGCACGGGCAACACTCAAGACCCTTTTTCCTTCCCAGCTACAAACTTGAAGTTTCCAGGATTCTCGTCAGAAAACCCCATTTTCATTTACAGAGAAAGGTTAAGTAGCAATCCCCACCCTTCCTGCAACCCTAGTGCCTCAGCTTTACCTTATCGTATTATAATACTACCCAAGAACTCTCGAGAACCACCCACCTTATGATTGCAGTTATCAAAAGAGGAGGAGGAAAATGGTGGTGCGCAGGGGTAGGTGGGGGGGAGTTCTGAGCACCCTGTATGTGCCATGATCACCACCAAAACGCTATAGGTGGCTAATGCCGAGATAATTGTGATTATCTTTGGGGTGTCCATCTTCACCCCTGGATACGTTTTACTCTCACCAACGCTTGCTGAAAGAAGCCCTCCCCCACGTTCCTGGGCCATTCCATCCAATCACCTTGATTTCTCCTGAACCCTTACGCTTCTGGCTGGGATTATTTCTCTAAGAAAATCTCCAACTTCCTGCTCTGAAATTCTTTTCTGCACCTAAGCCACGGATCCTTGTTTGGCCTGAGACTATGTCCTTTAAAAAACAAACAAACAAAACAATCCCAAAAGACTAAGAGAACCTTTGGGATGATGTGGTTGACAGTGTGAATGGAGCTCGGTCTCCACCCCTCAGTGCCAACATTAACACATAGGAAAACATGCAATGGACATATTCTATATGAAACTTTTAAAATATTCACTGAACAAAGAAGCGAAAAAAGTTGACCCCCTTCCCCTTGCCTGTGTGGGGACCTCTGGAGCTTTCTGTGACCCCGAGGCCCTATACCTACACTCTACCTTTGGTCTCCTTGCTATGCTGTGGTGCCCTGTGACTTTTCCCAATGTGATAAGCAATACCTAGGTGATTGACAGGTCCCATCTTCGTATGATGTAGGCCAATGCTACCATTTCTGTCAGCATCTGTCAGGTGACTGGCACCTCTTGGTTACACGGTTTGGTTTGGTAAGTCCCACAAGAGGACCTGGCAATCTACATTATAACAACAGATTCAATCCATTTTAGGGATCAGAAAACTAGAGAGAGTCTTGTGAAAATAGCAAGCTCTGGTGAGGAAGCACTCCTGCTACAGTGGAATGCACTTTTCCTTTCTAGTAGGCATGAGGTAGGGGTGGGCCTCTCACCGAACTGCCCCCCCCACACACACACACTTTAAGGACCCAGATTTCTCTACCAACAGATAGAGAACTGGTCTGATGCAACTCATGGGGCTTAGATTAGCTTCTGGCAGTCCACAGTAATTCATGTTGGAGTTGAAAGCACTCATTTTCCTCAGCTGTGCGCTACGTGCTCCCCCCCCCCCCCGGTCTCTTTCTCTCTCCTTCCCTTCCTCTCTCTTTCTTCCTATCTTTCCCTCTCTTTCCCTCTTTCCCCCTCTTTCTCCCTCCCTCTTTCTCTCTGTAAGAGATCTCTAGCAAAATCCCACTTTTGTAAGGGAACCATTGCTTCATTGATAGGCAGAGGGGCACAGTGTCTCTTTCAAGTATCTTCAGTCCTGCTGGGATTGTTGGAACCTGGCTTTTGAAAGACTTGACTGGAAGAGGTAACCAGCATTTGTTTGTGAAGGAAACTTTCCTCCTGTGTTCCAACAGGTTTCCAAGTCACCCACTGAAACCAGGCTCAGTGTGCACCCCAGATACTTTGTACTCACCAATCCAAAACTCCCCAGAGGAAAAAGACAATGTGAGGTGAACATACCAGCAGTCAGCAAATAAAGAGACAGGCAATTGGCAAGTCCGCCCACACCAGCACGGAGGCTGGAAAATGCCAGCAACTGAAGCCTTCAAGGACACTTTGGGGCAGTCTGGGAAGTTCAGCATAGCTGTCATTAACTGGGAGGCTGCGAGAGCCGAGGGTGGTTCAGGGCCTCTGCAATCAGCAATAGGGTAGCTTGGTTCCCACAAAAACACCACGCTGATCACACAGGCCGAAATGAAGGACCATGAGCGGCTGGGTGTGGCAGAAGCCCTTAACCAGGCAGCTGACAATGCGGAATCAGTGCGAGGGGCAGCGGGTCACAGGCAATCTTTTCAGAGACCTTCCTTAGAGAGGAAGAAATAACATCAGGATTTTGCTGGCTTCTCTGCGAAGACATGACTTATGTACTATGGTTTTAAAAAGAAGTGGGGGGGGGGATAATTTAGAAGCTCGTGTCCCTTTTGTAGCTATGCAAGTTATAAATTACAGTGTTACAAAATGTAGCCGTTTTAGCTCCCAGTGGGTCTCGTTCTTTGTGTGTGTGTTTATCCAATTGTCTGATTCACTTAAGTTCCTAACTACAGGGTCTTGTTCTGGGTTTTCCAAATGAATAGTTCTTAAAAAGTCAAAGCAACAATCAATTTTTTTTTAAAACCCAGATTTGCTCTGCTCAGAGTCATATAAGGATGGTTACATGATTACCCAAAACCGCTCCGGCCTGCAGACAAAAGACCCCGGCCACGCCCTCTACCAACCACAACTGTGATTTTTCTTTGCCTGTGAATGGTTCTCCATCCTTCACTGGGGCTGGAGCTCAGCCTGGTATTGATCTCCTGGGCCTTGTTCAAAGTGAGATGTCGGGTCTATTTGGGATGATAAGTAGATAAAGATTATAAATTCACCTTGAGAATAAATAACAATAGCTCTTCTAACATTTTTTTTTAAGTAAAGGGAAGTTAACCTACTTCGTAGCCAGCAATCTCCTTTCCTTCCCGGATATTACATTAGTTTACAAACCTCAAAACAGCCTTTTAATTATTGGATTTTAATAACTTTTAAGCCACTAGAAGAATTGTAAATCTTAAAAAAAAAAAGTCCTCCAATCTGTACCAAAAATCCTTACCTCAGACTTCTTTTGTATTGCATGTATTGTGTGTGTGTGTGTGTGTGTGTGTGTGTGTGTGTGTGTGTGTGTGTAGATTCATGCAGAGATCAGAGGAGCTTATTTATTGTGAAATAAAAGCTACTAACATAAATTTCATTTAACCTAGTAGAAAAGAATGCTTCCAAATCTGGGCTGCTGTTAAACCAAATTATTAATAAGTGGAGGTAATTTTATGACCCCTAAGCAGCTCAGTCATCTTGCTGAGGTGTTGGTTTACTTGCGTTCGGGTCCATCTTGATTGTCAGCTTGATGGGATTTTTGACTCACCACGAAAGCAAATGTCTCGGCGTGATGGTGAGATATTATTTAGATGAGGTGAACTGATGTGGGAAGGGAATACTACAAACATGGGCAGCGCCATTCCATGGGCGAGGGTTCATTACTGAGAACAAGGGTAAAAATGAACTGCCCATATGCACTCGTCGCTCTCTGCTCCCTAACTGAGAACATAATGGTCCCGCTGCCCCAAAGTGCTGCTGCCACGACCCCACCTCCATCCGCCAGTGATGGGCTATACCTTCAAATGATGAGCTACAATAAACCTGCCCTTCCATAAGTCAAGTTTGCCAGGCATTTTGTTGCAGCAACAACACAAGTTACACCTCTATATAGCTTCTGTGTGCACTTATTTATTGAATGTCTACCATGTTCTTGATACTTACTAGGGTCTTGGGACTGTTTAAAAATGGAAACAAACATTTCCTTGCCTCTCATGGCTAATGTATCAATGCACAGAGAGAAGCAAGCAGGAACGGGGGATGTTTCCTGACACACGCTTTAATAATGTGACATCAGAATATTCTAGAAACACATAGAAAAGGCACCACAACATATTAGTCAAGGACAACCTCTCAAGCCTTATGTGTTAAGGGAACTAAAATTGGCTCACCTCTTGTCATATGCCAGGACTCATCAGAAAGAATAATTATTCCCCGTAACTTGTGATTCTTTTCTTTTATACAGTATTAAAAATAAATAGAAAGTGAAGTTTACAGGGAGACCTTTATGTTATATTTTGTGATATCTTGTGAGTATATAATTATTTTTAATCAAGTTGTTAAAAAGGCCACCAGAAAGACAATAGTGAAGGAGTCTTCTTTCAACACCATGTTATGCAGGTGTGAAGTCATGTGCGTGTGGCCTGTACAGTCACATAAGAGCCCTGCTCAGAACATCTAGAAAGCATTTTAATGCTCGCCCACCACTGTCTCAACATTTGTTATAGTGAATTTTCTCAAGATCCGATGGATTATATCCATGTGGGTTCACACCCCTCTTTTGGTACCAACTAATGTTTTTCTGATGCTGTAATAAAACACTGACCAAGAACAACAGACCGAGGAAAGGGTTTATTTTAACTTGCAGATTATAGTCCACTATCAGAAGAAGCCAAGGCTAAAATCTGGAAACAGGAACGGAATCAGAGACTATGGAGGAATGCTTCTTTGTTTTTTGTCTGTTTGCTTTGTTTGTCTTTCTTCCTGGCATGTGTACTGGCTTGCTCACATAGCTTTCTTATACAACCCAGGATCACCTCCTCAGGAGCAGCATGACCCACAGTGCTCTGAGCTCTTCTCCATCAATTAAGGATCAAAAAATGCCTCACAGACATACCCACAGGGCAATGTGGTGAAGGCAATTCCTCAGTTGAGGGCCCCTCATCCTAGGTATGTCTATATCAACATTCTTAGCCTTTTTAACATAGGCCCTGCTATTTATTTTTCACATGGTCTCACAAATTATATACTTGAGTCTGCTATCTTCAAATGAGTTTCTTACCTTTTAATAAAAATGAAGGTGTGATTGAGAGGTTTTCAGAGAAAGAAGTTTGGGGCTGAGAACCGCATAAAGAAAGAACTCAGAAAAATTGGGTTTGAAACTAAATACCCAAAAGAACACTGGTGTCCATAAGTCAAATGTGTCAATGATGACTCTTCCATAGCATTAATATTATAGAAGAGACTGAAGGACTCTGTACATCAGTCTTCCTAATGATTACCTGTTATTATTTACTTATTTATTATTATACCTATTATTAATTATTTAATAATTAATTAATTATTAAATAAATTTCTATAGTTTTAAGCTAACAAGTTTGTGGTAAATTGTTATGGCACTACACAAAACTGATACATTAACGTATAGATTGTAATTTGAAAATATATTTGCATCATTTTTACTTAAATGTGAATGTCTGGTGTGTGTGTGTGTGTGTGTGTGTGGTGTGTGTGTGTGACATGTATGTGCAGGTACCCAAGTAGACCAGAAACAACAGATCCCTTGAAGGTAGAGTGATAGGCAGTTGTGAGCTGCTTGGAATGGGTGCTGAGAATGTAATTGTTATACCCTGAAAGTCCATATGCCTAATCATTGAGCCAGCTCTCCAGCTCTCCAGCTCTCCAGCTCTCCAGCTCTCCAGCTCTCCTGCTGGTGGTTAAGGACAGCCTGGATAAGACCATTGTGGTATAAATACATGTGGATAGAAAAGAGGATTTGAGGAAAGTAAGCTGTTGAGTCTCCAACATTTATAAATAGAAAAGGAAGAACTGACCTGAATGGAGAAGCAACTGCCTTGTATGGAACACCACATGTGTAGAATTGGAAATACTCAAATAGAACCAATATTCCAAGATGAAAATTATAGGAAATTTCTCTGGAATTCTTATAGTTCTTATGAAATACACATACTTTCTGAAAATTATAAGATCTATCATTTCATTCACCTCATGTGTACCCTAAAGGGCAGGTCAGTCTATCTAAGATCTGGGTGTTACAAGTAAGAAAACCACCTGGTGACTACTTGATTTATCATTGTAACAAGCAGGCATTAAAGAGAAAAGGTTGATATTAACACCGAGAAATGGTGTAAATAGGATAATTCGCTGCTCCTCAATTCTGCTTTGAGAATTTGATAGAGTATGCAGACTGTGCTGTGGCGGTTCTAGGCAATATCCTGAAGTGAAAACAAGATTATCATGCATCTGATAGATTTATTCTTGTCACAGTTCAACTTATGATAGAACATGTAAATCTTTGACAAATTTAATCTCTGCTTCGGAAACAAAGGATTCAGGCTGAGCCAGTGGACTGAGTGCATTTTTACTTTCAGTGATTTGGGCTGTTTTCTTCATGCAAAGAAAAATTTAATGATGACATATGTGGTCTTTTAATGAAATAACAGAAGAAAATTTGAGTGGGTAGAATGTTCTTGATAAAGTCAGGCTGTTTCACTGAGATGGGCGCTGGGTTTGTTCACATGCTTAAAAACCAATTCTTCTTTTTAGAAACTCTAGCTCAGGAAGCAGGAAATTTCTACACATTCACAGCACCAAAGCCACCCAGTTAAGCCAGAAACAACGCTGAGTATAGCTAGTTGGATCCTGTAATGATTTCAAATTATTATTTTTTTTTCCTGTTGCTTCTTTCTACCATCTCCACTCCTTTTCCTTCTTTCTTTCTCAAAAAAGAGAAAGCAAAACCTCATTACTACAAACAAATGCGGCAAGCCCATAACATCCTTCCAAATAGACAGGATATATTGAGCCAATTCAAAGGTGGGTGAACAGCAGCTGTGGTCCTGCCCGGGCAATGAGTTCAGAGGTGACTTCTGCAATGGCCAAGCATCAACAGACTTTCATTTACACTTTGCTATCAACACCAACAAAGTGTAGACTTAAAGAAAAACCTATTTGCTGGGATTTTAGCAATTAAGTCTGTGTGACAACATGTACAAGAGAGAAGAAAAGAACAGGAGAGTATACTTTTTGGTGTTTAAATTTTATTTTTGAAAAAGCAGACAGATGTGAAACAGATTGATCTTTTATTACTTTTGAATTGAACAGCTACCTCTCTTTAAAGCTTCAATTACATTGTAGGTCTTAATAAAAATGATTTTAGGAGATACCATTGTAACTTAAGCAAGGAATCGAGCCAGGCTGCTCTGTGGGTTGGACTATACACCATAAACCTCTGCAGCTTTACCAATCTGGCATCAGAAAAGACACAAACACAACAGGTTTACCTAAATGTCTAAACAAAATTGGAAAACTAGAGATTTTTAATGAAATATTAAATATAAGGAGAAGGAAAATTAAAACGTTTGCGTGTGTATGTGTGTGTGTAGTAGATTAATTCATTTGATGTATTTTCTAAAGTGTGAAGGAAAAGTTTAGAGTTTAATTAGATATTAAACCATTTATAATTCTTTGGGAAATGTTCACAGTGTGGCAAATTATTCCATGGCCTGGAAAAGTATTCATAATAAAGTTAGAGGGAAAAGATGCTGTTAAGTAGCAGATATCACAGTCATGTGAATCAAATTTATAAAAGCTGTTGGTATTATATGATATCATGTGAATTCAAACTATAAAAACAACAGTTATTATATCACAGCCTTGGAGTCCAGCTTAACTATAAGTCATGTTCTACAGGGCTTAAAAGACTGATTTGACGAGGGGCAAAGAAATCGAAGAAAGGACAGAGAAACAGACACAAAAATAGCTGGGATTAAGTAGTCTGGGCTTTCAGAGGGAGAGGCTGCGACATCCTGGAACTCAGCATGGGTCTTATATAGGGTTGTACGGGGGGTGGCGTTAATGCGTACACCTGAGCAGGAGGAAGTGGCGTTACCACTTACAGATAAGCAAGGAGGCCAGGTTATTATATACAGCTGAGCAAGGAGGTGGGTCTGCCAGAGGAGAAAGCTGTTTAGACATTTTCTGAACACACTGTCAGTATTTGGTCCCACCAGAAGACGGCTTTGCCATCCCTCTGAGCCTCCCCCACCAGGGAAGGTTTCTCGTTGCTATAGGGTTAAAGCACTGGAGTTCTTAACATGGTTGTGTCCATGTCAACAACACACATCACTCAGGACCTCATTTGCTCCCTACAATTATACACACATGTGTGTCTTCTCAAGCAACACGGAGTCGCTGGTGGTTGCCATGAACTTTAGACTCATATATTCTCTTTGTGAGCTTTCTGTTTTGTTTGTCATACAGATTTATAACACGCATGTTTTTGCCTGCTTGCCCTCACTCTCTTGATGGCAAGTCCATCTGCCCTGTTGCTACAATATCCCTCACAGGCATTAGAACCAGATTCTTCAGGCTTCTACTGCAGACTGAAGATGAACATTTCTCCAGGAATGGTCCAGGCCTCCAATGCCAGATTGAGACATCTGAGAAAGCCAGCCTCGTGGACTGAACAACTCTCACATTCTCTACTTCTCCATTGTGAGACAGGCCACTGTTGGACTGTAAGATTATATCCCATAAGCCAAGCCAATAGATTAGTAAGCCCCCATTACACATAGCCTTTCATTCTTTCGGTGTCGTTACTTTAGGGAACCACGACAAATCCTGAAGTATTTATCTGGTTTGAGACAGTAACACAAGAGTATGGCCAACAGCTAAAGCAGCTTTCTGTGAACACTAAGAAGAGACACAAAGAAGCTAAAAGGAAAGAAATTTCTATAAATTGTACAGTTAAAAGAGACTGTCTTCCAAGTAGAGCCAAAGTGTTTTGGCTGAGTTTTGATGAGTTTTTTTGATGTCATTTTTTTTTCTGATGCTTTATTGGTTTAATCTGGCCTCTAGAATTCTGTGCGTTAAATAGGGCACATCTGAATCGCTATGGTGACATGCTCAACACTGACTGTTTCACCTCTCTCTGACCAATATTGGAAATGAGCTACCAGAGAACTGCACAAAAAGGTTTATTGCTTTGTTGTATTATGCTCATTTACCCATCCTTAAAGGAAGTCGGGGATCAGCCATTTTTAAAACACACTTCAGGAGATGTTATGAGACTCACCTATGCCATGGTCAGCCTGTGTCATTAAGTATAAATGAGCTCGTGACGAGAAAACTCCAAGCTCCATTATATTAGTCTTAATTTGAGTGTTTATTTTCAGACAGCTAATTTGCTTTCACATTCTCTACCTTAGAAGCACAGTTAACTGCTGGTGTCTTGGTTTGCTCTGCTGGGAGTGTCACTGGACAATCTCCTGATGGAGCCACAAAGCAACGAAGACTGATAGATTAAAAAGAAATCTCTTCATATATTTGCAGTTAACTGGTGGGTATAAGGAGGAGTCACAGGGAAATAGAAATAAACAGAAAAGGTTAACAAGGTAGGACATGGGGTGATTTGTGCACTGTAGGAAGAAGACAGACAGCACACAAGGCTGCCATCCTGTAGCAGCCCGTTTGATAAATAAGTAATGGGAGAAAGGATTTCCGCCTTAAGATCCACACATTTCACACTCTTCTGGCTTTGACCTTTGTACTAAGGCCCAAATCCATGCTAAAGAGCAAACCTATCAATTATGGAAAACAAGAGGCAGTTCAAAGTAATTTTGTGAGGAAGGAACAGCACTGAAGTTTCCTGAGGAGGTAGACCTTCCTGAAAATGTCTATTTTTCATTTGAAGAATAATATACATATATAATTATATATAAATTAAACATATTTATTACAATTTGACAACTTTTTAAAATGTCACTTATTATCCAAAATATGTTCCCAAAGAAGACCCTTTTGTCTAAAGGACAGCAGAATAGCAGAGTAAACTACTGAGGTGGAAGAATTGCTAATACAGAGCATGGATAATACCACTGGATAAAATTTAGGATTGTGCCTTGGAGGGAAAATGGTGGATGAATGAGACATCCTGAACAGAAATATATTGTCTCACTGTCAAAGATAACTGTTAGGAAAGTGTCCCAGACTCCAGCAAGGTTCAGGGGTTGATGTTCTTCCTCAGATGTCTAGTATCAAGGAATAGACACAAAATGGCGGCCAGTTGACCACAGCTATGCAATCTGGATGATAAACAGAGTGACTTATGATGTTTGACTTTAATTATCTTGGGGGAAAAAAAAAAGAAACTAAGGGAATACAAGATGGCTCATAGAGTAATGGTGCTTTTTGCCAAGCCTGATGACCTAAATTTAATCCCATAATCCATTTGATAGAAGGACAGTTGTCCTCTGACTTTGACACTGTAGTGTCAAACATAATAAATGAATGATTTTTAAAAAGGGCAACAGAGCTCTACCCATGTTTTCTCACTGGCTGATATTTGATGGTCTGCTGTTGAACATTTGTATTTCTACAATGCCTCATTTCCACACCAGATAGGGGCACCTCCTTTCCTGAGCACGAACCTGGATTCACACTTATTAACTCTGTGGTACTTGGAAGGATTTCTCCATTCCATAGCTTTAAAAAAAATGGTTCCATTATGTATCTGATTATATACCTTGGACAACTCAAA
This sequence comes from Acomys percivali, assembly GCA_907169655.1. Lineage (NCBI taxonomy): Eukaryota > Metazoa > Chordata > Mammalia > Rodentia > Muridae > Acomys > Acomys percivali. The sequence continues at coordinate 107,421,433 of OU015750.1, forward strand.
GCCTATAGTTAGACCTGGCCTATTTTGAAGCATATACATCTCCATGGACAGAACACACAGATTTATCCCCCTAGTTCTGCTAAGTGTGGACCAGATGGTGTTTGTATAGAGAGGTTTGTATGTCCACACAACTGTCTACCGGGAGGCTAATTCACAGTGCTAAACAACAACAACAACAACAACAACAACAACAACAACAACAAAATGACTTTCAAATACATGGAGACCTAAGAGACTAAACAGAGTGATTTCAAATCATTAAAGGTCACTAATCAAAACCAAATGTTTGGGGGATTTTGAGAATTTCTTTCTTATGGGTTAACATCAGGCCCTTATAGGATTATATTTTACTAAACCCTTTGCATTACTTGTGTAATTATTAACCACCTGAAAATACATAAATGTAGAGGAATTTTAATCCAACAACATGGCTGCTCTGACTAGGGATCACATCCAAAGACCTTTTAGGTCTGTATGATCTGGCTAGAATATATACAAACCCTTAGGATATAGCTTTAATCCCTCTGGCTAGAATACACACCTTTAATCCTTCTGCCTGGAATATAGCCTTTAGTGCATAGTTTAATCCCAAACAATAAGGTCTAACTGAGAAACAGACAAAGTGACAAACCAGAGAAAATTTTAACAGAATGAGTCAGAGATAGGATACGCCCAACTCTCATGAGAACAGACAGGAAAGAGAAAACACTTAAAGGCAGCAGCAAGAGCAGCAGGAGGAGAGGGGCGGGGAGAGAGATTATCTTGGAGATAGTATAAAAGAAGAGTTTGAGGGTACAATACAGTTTGGTGCAGTTTAGTGGAGTGCAATTGAATTCCTGGAGTTCAGAGGCAGTTTCTTCAAGTAGAGCAATTCACTCAGAAGCCTAGAAAAGTCAGTTTGAATCAGTCATCTTAGAAAGAAGTTTTGAGCCACAACAGTTGAGTTGAACTAGCCAAAGTTCAGAAAGAAGTAGAAAGGGTGAGATTACTCATTAGTAAGTCTCAGAAGCTGAAAACATTCTAGGCCTAGGTTAGCAGACAGACGCTGCAAGCTGAAGCCTTTAGGGTCCGGGCTTACAGAAGATTAGATTGTACAGAGGTAGAAACTTCCAGGCCTAGGCCTATGGATAGATAGATAGATAGATAGACAGGCAGGCAGGCAGGCAGACAGACAGATAGATAGAAAGCTCTGGGCTCAGCCCAAGCCATGTATCAGCAAAGCTTAGGCACAGCTCTCATCCCACCCCTCATCTGAGGAAATAAAAACAACATTTATGCCTAAAGGAGAGGTATTCTCCATTAGATTCTGGCTAAGACATCTCCCAATGGGCAGGATTCAGCTGGATCGCGGAGCCTGAGGACCAAAGCTGTGTTTCTGCCTGAATCTGATGTGAATTAACTTGCATCCTGAATCAAAAGGTTGAGAATGAAGAGAATACTCCAAGAAAACTACTTACGTGTTTTCCATGAAATTAATTCACACAAGCTTAGTATGATATCACATGCAACTTTGCTTCAATTTAGGGAGCACTTTGCTAAAGGGTTGGCAGACCCACACAACCTAGATGTACTGAAGTAAATTGTGAGTTTTATCTGTGGTCGCCATCCTCTTGCTGGGTGAAGTTACTAGGTTCATCAGTTTTCTGTGGCACAGTATCAATTCTAAAATATGACACATGACTCTCAATGAGCTTAACAACAAAATAGGATTGACATCTCTTGAGGTGGTTGTGTTCTAATGTTCTGTGCTGTTATGTTACTCTCTGAGAAAATGGATGCTCAGAGGTGTTAAAGCTATCTGCTTTCAAATGTGTATGTAGCACATTTGCTTCTCAACTTAGTCCTGGATTCCTCTGATAGATATAGTGGCCCCTCCACAAACTCACAGTGCTCCTTTGATTTTTTTTTTTTTTATGTGAAGGTTCTTTGAGAATGGTCACTTGCCATTGTGTTAAGTCTCTAAGCTCTGGTTTGCCTGAAACTTAACAGATAATGCTTGGAGACTTTCCACTGAGGGAGCTGAAGGAATCTTGGCACTGCATGCTTGGTGTGTAGAGAGATCTGGCAAATGATGGTTACTATTTGAATAACACAGAATTAACCATTAGATACAATTACCAAGTAAGAGCAGTCATTTTATTTTCACTTGTTTGACTGGATCCCACCTTCCTATCAGGGTCCCTTTGCATTACAAACTTAATGCAAGCCTGGACAAGCCTTCTCCTCTCTCTGAAGAGCTCTTCTGGATTTTCCTGTATGTGATAAAGACATTCTACCTCAAGGCCTTCTAGCCCTAGCCAAGCTTGAGCTTGGATACCGTCACTCACTCCTCCTTTACTTCCTCCTCCTCTCCCTCCCTCTCCCCACCATGTGTGATATGAGCATATATTTGATATGTTTGTGTGTGGGCACACTCACTTGTGTCTGAAATCACCCATCTTTGTGTATACCCATGGAGGCTGGAAGATGGTGTTGGGTTTTGTTTCAATCAACATCCATTCTGTCTGTCTGTCTATCTATCTATCTATCTATCTATCTATCTATCTATCTATCTATCTATTGCTTAGAGACAGAGTCCCTTCATAGAATGTAGAGTTTATTGTTCTGCCATTCTGGCTCCTCAGTGAGCTCTGGGGTTCTTCCTGTCTCTGCTCCACTGTAGCAGGGTTATAGAAATCTGGTGGATGAGCTCAGAACCTCATTCTTGCTCAGCAAGAATTCTAGTTATGGAGCCATCTCTCTAGTCCTAGGGCAGGACTGTTTTTGTCATTGATATATCTCATTATATGTTGCAATTACAGAAAAAGGTAGATGTTCAAAAGATTTTTTTTTAAATGGAAGTGTTAATAACCTATATAAAGAGGTATTTCATGAAGAAGAAAAGCTTGTGAAAATTGTTTTCAAAGTCTTTCACAATTAGTAATCAAAAAAATTCAATTAGAACAATGGGGCGTGCTGTGTCATCAGTTAAATGGATGTATGCTGAAAAAAATAACAGAGCATGGTCTGCAAATGGTGGAAAGCCTATCATTTTTACACAATTTGAAGATAACCTTCCTCAAATTCAGAGTAGCACCATTTCCCAAAAGCTTTAATTCCACACAGAGAAATGCATTTTAAGGGAAGAATTGTTGCACATAGACTTAGTTTTAAGAATGCTGGAATGCTGTTTATACCCACAAAGTCTTAAAGCAACCCAAATGTTCAACTTCCAGGCAGTTGGTTAGATAAAGGATGTTAGGCCACTGTTTAAGAATTATTTTATTATTTGTAGAGAAGTGTGTGTGCACAGTGTACATGTGGGCCTCATATGAAACCTTTTAGGAGCATGTGCTCTCTTCTCACCTCTTAGAGGCAGGGTCCTGTGGGGAGGAGGGGAGCCCTGAGTGAATGTGTAAAGAGTAGATGAGGTCTGGACTGACTGTGTGCTGTTGACAATCGCATAGCCATGTGAGGACGCTAACACCTCAGACCCACGGGAATGGCAAAACCTTCCTCTGGTCCATGCACATATCCCTATGGACAATGTGTGCAGAAAACGCCAACCGTGGCTCCCTCCTCTTGCGTGTTTACAGCTTGAGGCTGCTCCCCAGCAGAACCCCCACTCAGATTAGATAAGCCTTCTACGTTGCTCAGCTGTATGACATAAACCCGTGTTATCCATTCAGGTGTATAAAATAAGCACCCGCGAGTTTCTGCCCTGCTGTTGCTGACTACCTCTCTTGGAGCGCACAGCTCCCAGTCCCAGTTCCTCTGTGCGGAACCATGGAGGCGTGTCACAGCCTGTTGCTCAGTTAGGTCAGTCCCTACGCTGTACAGATCACAGCCATCCCTTTTTTTTCCTCCCAGGCTGCATATTCAAAGCCAAGTGTCCTCAGAAGCTTCTAGGCAGTTTTCTGTCTGTCTGTGGGAGTGTGGAATTGACAGGTCCATGCTCCCTCAGGTTCTAGGGATGGAACTTGGATGGTCAGGCACGAGCAGCAGCTCCCCTTACCCACTAACCACCTTGCTGGCTCTGATGTGGTATTTTATAACGAAACGTTGAGTTAACGCCTAAACCCTTCACATAGGATGACCTTTCTTCTAAAGAAAAGCCACTAATGCATGAAGTGACAATGCAGGGTGTGAAACCGCATGGGCAGGGCCATTGTACATAGACATACATAGAGCACAAGAAAAAGTTGCCTCTCTCTCTCTCTGCCAATTTTTCATGGATTCTACAATGGCCATAAATGACTCTGATAATGAAATAATAAATCAGTTTAACCTAAACGTTTGCCTTTAATAAATGAAGACTTTCAGGTGATTCTTTTTTGAGGAATACCTGAGTGGAGTTCTGAGCATACCCAGGTTTTCTTACTCTGTCATTAGCATGGATAAATTAATCAGATTTTAAGCTCCTCAAGGGCAGGGTTTATACCTTTTCTTTATTCTCGAAAATATCTTGGACCCCTTCTGGCTGCTTAATAAAAACCCACTGCTCTGAATCCAGTCCAGTGCAATTTCAATTTCTGTTCTCATTAAGTGGCCCCTATAAATCAATTTAAACAGTTCTGGTAATGCCAGTCGCCCCAAGGTTTCCTCTCTCCTCTCTTTAGTCTAAGGTGGTTCTTCACAATCCCCAACATTAGAGGAGTGGAATGTGTGTAATGTGTATAGAGGCTGGAAAATATTTATTTTGTGTTGCCACAGGGTGGCCGAAAGAAGAAATGGAGAAGTCACTCGATCCAGCTCAATGCAGAGCTTCTAACTGTTTTTTTTCCCTTCTGACTCTTAAGATGGGCATCAGAAGGTGATGGCTGTGGATGGACCTTGAGCTTCTGGTCACTCAGGAAAGTTAGAATGTGCTACATTGCATATGGCGCCCATCCTATGCCGAGGTTGCTGTGTCCTATTTCTTTTAAGCTTCCTCTGCTGCTAGGAAATCCAGGCCCAGGGCAAGGCAGAGTGCAAAGCGGATGTCTCGTTACACAGACCTGACCTCCAGAGCCGAGACCTAGAAGCACTACCTCATCTTCCATGTTCTTCACGGACACCTCTACCCCCCACAGCATGCCTGTCAAGAGTGCTTGTCTTTCTTCCTCCAGAAGCTGTGACAAACATGAGCTGCCATTTGCAGATCAAGTCTTTGGATGCTATTGCTTAGCTGAGTGTCCTGCTGAGCCACAGATGTAAATTGCTTCATGGCACGATTTCAACATATGTATGTGGGCTTGGACAAGCACATGAGTCGGCATGCCAAGGAGAGTAAGGGGTCAATAATGTACCAAGCCACCCAGCTCACTGGAGTGGAGATGGGATTCAAGTTCAGGGATGGTCTACGGGGAACTGCTGATGCGATGATGGAACTCAATGACCAATATAGTGATGTCAAGGTTTGCACAGATCTCCAGCTTTAGCGAGCTGCCCTGCAGACCACATCTAGGTCTGTTTGCCTGTTCTCTCTCTCTCTCTCTCTCTCTCTCTCTCTCTCTCTCTCTCTCTCT
>OU015750.1:107426928-107439259 GCA_907169655.1 Acomys percivali
TGTGTGTGTGTGTGTGTGTGTGTGTGTGTGTGTGTGTGTGTGTGTGTATAAAAGTGTTTTCACAGGCAGGGGACATTCTCCTCTCTCTTCCTTCACCCATCCACTGCTCTTTCCTCCCCCCTCATATCCCAAAAAAACCAAAAATCCCTTAAAAACTGGAATGATCTCTAGTATTATTTTGTCTCCCTTTCAGGGAATTCAAGTCTTGGTCACTCGGCTTCATCTTCCTAGGTCTGTGTGGTGAGTAGAACATCACAGTGGACAAAGTGCTGTTTAGAAAAACTGTTCCCCTCATGGTGGCCAAAGGGAGGGCGGGAGGAAAGGAGGAAGGGAGAGTGGGAGGGAGGGAGGGAGGCTGGGAGGGAGGGCGGGAGGGAGGGAGAGAGAGAGGGAGGGCGGGAGGGAGGGAGGGAGGGAGAGAGAGAGGGAGGGAGGGAGGGAGGGAGGGAGGGAGGGAGGGAGAGAGAGAGAGAGAGAGAGAGAGAGAGAGAGAGAGAGAGAGAGAGCACATTACAAGTTACCTTTTTCAATGGGACCTACTGACCTATTTCCTCCAAATAGGCTCACCCCATAGATTTAATCACCTCTAAGAAGTCTTTGAAGCTATTGATTCATTGATGCACTAATGGATAAAAATTTGGGCTTCTGAGATCTAACTAATCCCCACAGGAAGTGACCATTGGCTCACTGAGGTCCAAACTTCCAATGCAGAAGCTTCGGAGGGAGCCCTCCGATCCAAGGCGTCACACCAAGCTGGAAGGTCTGTCTTACGGTTCTTGCCCTCAGACATTAGAACTGTACTGGGCTTTGGAATCCCCAGTTCTCTGGTTTTTAGCCCTAATTGGGAGTTACACCGTCAGCCATCCTGGCTTCCGGGTCCTTGCACGTAGACTGAATCACACTGTTCTTGGATATACTCTAGTTCCTACGCCTGCAAAGAACACGTGGTGGGACCTCTCGGCCTCTGTAGGCCATAACAAATCTCATTCTGGGTTCTCAGCGCGTCCGGCCAGTCCCACTTCTCTGGAGAACACTGCCTAGGACCCTCTATGTTTGTCTTTTTGTCCTTCCATCCAGAGAAGACTCTTCTAGAATTTTCAGCACACCTCAGAGTAAACAGACCACTAGCTGCCTCTGTGATAGCTTAGTTCCCTGAGGCAGAGGCCCTCCCAAGAGGCAGTCTGTTGTTCGCTTTCTTTTAATGAAATAGGAGGCTATGGTTGGAATCCATTGGGGGGGGGTCCAGATAGATCTTGCAGCCCCTTTTCTGTAAAACGCACTATCAGACCCTCTCCTCTCCTCTCTTCTCTCACTTTACCATGTGTGTAGTGGAAAAGCCCTGGGTTCTGTTACACGTGCTGCATGTCCAAGCACCCGCCATTCTGCCGTGAACGCATGCGCCTCTCTTAGCTCAGTATGCAGTCCCAGAATCTTGGGCTACAAAGCAGAAAGCTGTACCAGGTTTATCTCCCACAGCCAGAGCAGCCCGGGGGACATTTATTTCACAGCTATTGCCAGGAGGATAAATTTGTTTATAAATATTGATGGATCCTGATGCCCTGCTCGTGAGTACTTAAAAAAAAAAAAGATTGCATAACTACCCTCTAGGTTTTTTATTTTATAGTGTTTCAGGAAATTAATGCAACAAATTCCCTTTAGTATTACTTATACAGACACTGTAAAGTATTAAAAAAAAAGTGTCCAAAGAAGACTTTAAGAAGCATGAAGGCAGAGGAAAAGCTTAAGGAATTCTAATCCAGTACTTTCCTCATCCTACAGTATGACTATGCCCGGTTCCTACTCTCAAGTTCTTCACCTTTGCTGTGGTTGCACAGCACTGTCGCTCTCCTGTCCTGAAGCGTGTCCTAGTGTTGCACACGCGTGGTGGTTATTCCTATAATGCCTGCACTTTGGAGACTGCGGCGATCTGAGTAGCTATGGCCCCCATGCACTCACGTTTGATGCTTGGCCCATGGGCAGTGACACTCATAGGAAGTGTGGCCTTGTTGGAGGAAGTGTGTTACTCTAGGAGTGGGTTTCAGGTCTCCCACACCTAGTGTGGCTGGCACACGGTCCCCTTCTGCTGCCTGCGGATCAAGATGTAGAACTCTCGGCTCCTTCTCCGGCACCATGTCTGCCTGCATGGTGCTGCCATGCTTCTTGCCATGATGTTAATGGACGCAAGCTCTAACCCTGTGAGCCAGCCCCAGTTTTTTTTTTTTTTTTCAGATCAAAGCTTTCTTTATTTTTCTTTTCTTTTTTAAAAAATGTTATTAATTTATTCATATTACATCTCAATGGTTATCCCCTCCCTTGTATCCTCCCATTCCTCCCTCCCTCCCATTTTCCCCTTACTCCCCTCCCAGCCCCAGTTAAATGTTTTCCCTTATAGTTAAATTGCCGTGGTCATGGTGTCTCTTCACAGCGATGGAGTCCCAGCTAAGACACAGACTGAGGAAGAGAATTGCACTGGGTTATGCTCTTCTTCACAGAGAATTTCAGACCAACCTAGATGTAGAGAGTGAGACATTGCCTCTAACCCTCCCTCAGATAAAGGACAGGAGGATAGGAGGCAGGAAGAGAGGAGAGGAAGAGGAGAAGGGGAAGGAAAAAAGGAGGGGGGGGTTGAAATCTCAGAAACTGGAAGCTGTTCTAGATGTATTTTTCCAGACTACTAGTATTTAACATCGTATTCCCTAGACAATGGAATTTCATGAAGAAGTAGTGTCTCCAAAAGGCAATCACAGCACATTGAAAGTCTTATTTCCATAATCCATCCCATGAATGAATGAAGGAGAGGCCACCTGATTAGCAGATCAGATGCACAAACACCATCAACGTCTCACACTGATTTACAGTAGACTTCCTGGAAGTTAGGAGAGAAAACACTTTTCAGGTCCTGGTATGGGAGACAGAGGAAAAAGAAAACAAACTGGATAAAGCAGCAGTTCTCGCCGACCTCTTTGGGGGTCTGATGACCCTTTCACAGGGGTCACATATCAGATATCTTGCATGTCAGATATTTGTATTACACCTAAAACAGTAGCAAAATTACACTTATGAAGTAGCAATAAAAATAATTTTATGTTTGGGGTTGCCCAATATGAGGAACTATATTAAAGGGTCATAGCATTAGGAAGGTTGAGAACCACTGACTTAAAGGCAATGAGTAAACACAGACATCAAAACTGTTTTTGCTCCAATGTAGCAGGATTTGCCATTTTTTTTTCCAAGACAGGGTTTCTCTGTGTAGCCTTGGCTGTCCTGCACTCACTTTGTAGACCAGGCTGGCCTCGAACTCACAGCGATCCATCTGCCTCTGCCTCCCGAGTACTGGGATTAAAGGCATGTGTCACCACACCCAGCTGTATTTGGATTTATCATTTTTAATGTCTTCAATAGATACATAGATATGTAGACTCAATTTAATTGCGTTTAATTTTCAAAAGGTTTGTGCACTTGAAAAACAGATTCTAAAATTTATAGAGAAGAACAAAATGACTAATCGCAGCCAAAAGTTATTTTAAGCAGAAAAAGGTGAGGGAATAGAGTGACAGAAGGCCGTGTAATTAAAGCAAGGAGGCATTTATGCATATGGACAGACTATTCAGGAAGTTGAATACAGTCCAGGAAAGGCCTCGAACATGAGTGGGAAAAGGTGGGTCAGCCTATGAATGGTGCTGGGAAATCTGATTATTCCTAAAAAAATAACTAAAGCTGTCTTCTTTGTAATATACATAGTGAAATACCAGAAAAATTTAATATCTATATTTGATAAGAAAAAAACCCTTCAAAATAGAAAAGTTTAATATAGAAACATTTTATAATCTTTGGGTAGAAAGATCTCTTATATAAAATACAAAATTAGTATCCATAAATGTTTGGCAAATTAGATTTCATTAACATTAAGAACTTCTTTGCACTCTTACAGCCATATATAGTATTCAAATTACATTATTTATAAAATTATGAAAATATATAAAACAATGATTTAAAATAGATGGTAGAGATGAGTGGAAATACCAGTGTCTGAGTTTATGTAAAAGTGCTGTCTCCTTGGCAATCTTAGAATTTACTTTGTGAGTGCAGGGACATTGACTATCTAACTGCAGGTTATAAACTTATTTTTCCAGAAAAGTAGAATATCATTAGCAAGTCATGTTTCTCATAAGAGGGAAGCAATAGTGTCACATCAGGAAACCGATTAATGTAATCCATCCCGTGGCGAGGCACACAGGACAGTATGTTTAAAAACACCATGCAACACCTGGCAAGCAGAAGGACTTGAGAGACTGGCAGTGGGAATGGTGAGCCATGTCCCTCTATTTTCTGTCCATGGAAATGGAAATGGACCTAACTACTTTAGCCAGCAACTCACCATTGTATTTCCCACAATGCATTTTGATCATATTCTCTCCCCTCTCTCAACAATGCCCAGACCCTCACCAAGCTCCCTACTTACTAAACTTCATGTTATTTCTCTCTTAAATCCCCCAAACCCAACCCAACCCAACCATAACAGCAACAACAAAACAATACACACACACACACAGACACACACACACACACACACACACACACTTTACAGGATCCTTTGTGACTTGGCCAACTAGTCCTGTGCCTGAGGTCTGCCCTAGTATGTGGTTAATATACCCAGAGTCACTAAACTGAAGAAAACCAATTTTACTTTTCCCAGCATCAGTTACAAATAGTTTCTTTGTTAGGGGCGGGGCTTTGTACCAACTTTCCTTTCTCTGCGCTTCTGTTTTGTCTGGCTTGAGTGTGTGCAGTTGCTATCACACATATGAGTTCACATGTGTATCAACCCTCTTGTAGCTGAAAAATGCCATTTCCTTGGGGTCATCTACCACCACTGCTTTCTCTTTCCACTTCCTCTTCTGCATAGATCCCTAAGTCTTAATGGGAGAGGCTTGTTAAAGACATCTCATTTAGGGCTGAGTGTTCCAAAGTCTCTCACTCTTTGAACGTCATCCAGTTGTGGGTTTCTGTATTAATCATCATGTACTGAGGGAAACCACTTCTGTGATGCAAATTGAATGAGGCTTTTATCTATGGCTATAACAATATGTCATTAGGGGTTGTTTCATTTCTATGCTTACTTAGCAAAATAATAATAGGTTTTCCCCTAGGGCCTATGACCTATCTAGTCTCAACTTCTTGGTCTCATCTATAATGTCTTATATGGTTCTGTCTCATCCATTTTCTGTCTTATAGCCCAGCAAAAAGTGGTTGGTTATTTTCATAACATTTGTGCCACTGCTACACCGGTAATAGTATAGGCAAGTTGCTATCGTATCCCAGTGGGTTTGTAGCTGGGTGAGATTGATGATTTCTTTCCCCCTTTTATAGTGTGTGTAGAACATTCCTAACATTGTGAATCTTGGGCAGTAAGGGTGGAGGTTCTAGCTGAGCACCAACTCTATTTCTCCATGGTTGATGTCACAAGTATGCTTCAGCAGGAGAGTAAGGCTTTAGTTAGTAACTAATAGCTTTGGCAATAGCCTGTGATGTTTTAGTGGTCCATTAAAAATGCACAGCTCTGCAAGGGAGGCTGAGCCCTGGTGCCCAACCATTACCCTTGCCCTAGGCTGCAGGTGGGCCCCAGGTCACCATACATGCTGATAGCTTTGTCGGTATCTGCCAGGACTTGTCAGTCTCTGTCTCGTAAATTGGAGGAGTCATTTATTTTTCTGATTTTCCCCCAGGGAATGCCTAAATATTGAGTGTTAGGGAGTGGTGGTAGCTCAACAATCCAGCTTTCTTGCCCATTAGAGGAATAATTGTGAAATGTTGAAGGTTCCTGTGGCTACTATTGCCAGTAGTGACTCACCGATACGCCACATGGACAGTTTCCGCCTTGCTCTTCTGCTTTCCAACTGAGCTGCCTAGAATAAGCTCCTAAATAAATTCATGCACCAGAGTCTTTGTATCAGAATGTGGACTTTGCAGAATATAAACTAAAATACCTTATGACTTAGCACATCCATCCATGGGTAAACACTGTTGAGGGAAGCACGTATAAACAGCTAGGTGAGCTGGCACTTGCTTGCAGTGTCAATATTTGGGAGGTAGAAGGAGGAAGATCAGGAGTTTAAGGCAGATTTAATTATTTAGTAAATTCAAAGTCAGCTTAGGCTGTAGGAGATCTTATCTCAAAAAGCCCCCTCCCCCGAAAAGGAAATTTGTCTTCACCCATTACCACCCCCTCAAAAGACTTGATTAGGTTCCTGGGACAATTCAGTAAGAAAACATCCATGAACAACTTTTAGTGGCAGGATGGTTGTGGCTGGTTGTTTGAATAAGAATGCTCCTGCCAAAATATAAACAAACAAGCAAAAGTCCTATAGCCTAATATATTTGAATGTTTGTTCTACTGTTGATAGAACTGTTTGGGAGGGATTAGGAGGCATGGCCTTGCTGGAGGAGGTGTGTCAGTGGAGAGAGGGGTTTGAGGTTACCAATGCTCCAAGCACTTACCAATCAGGTCTTCCTTTCTGCTTCATGGCTGTCTTAACTTGTGAGCTCTCAGCTACCACTCTCACACCTTTTCCATGCCCCCTGCTGCTATGTTCCCCACCATGAAGGTCATGGACCTTCTGGAACCATGAGTCTCATACTAAATGCTTTCTTCTACAAGTGGCCTTGGTTGGGGCATTTTGTTATGGCAATAGAAAAAGTAACTTGGACAGTCGTTGTGGTGAGAATGGTTTTTGTTAAGTACTATGCCCAGGGAGAAAATAAGTGATCTATAAACTTTGGCCTCAAGATTTGGAAACAAATTGTTGACCAGAGAAGGAATGAGAATCCATATAGTAATTTTATTAAATTTTAAAACATGCAAAAATATTTATTAGCAAGGATAGATAAACATACATGGTGAATCTCTAAAGCAAGGGGATGCCAACACATCAACATCTGTGTCAGAAATTACCTCTGAGGAGGAAACAAAGGAAGAGGTTGGCTATGTTGTATATATTCTTTTATGACATGGTAGGTCTATGGACACTTGGTTCATGGCTAATATATTTATTAATAAAAATGAGAAAACCAACTGACTTGTCAGAGACAATACAAATATTTATTAAATCTGTTTTATGCTGTGAAATGAGCATGATATTATATGCCGCAGTGCATTAATTAGTTGATTATCATAATCAACAGCTTTACATATTTTCATAACTTTTCCTGGTTCATGTTTTCACTTTGAAAAATATGCAAGAGTTATAAAAATGCCCCCAATGGGAAACTCCCCAGTGATCATTTTCACTGATTCTATAAGTCTCATTGAATAGCATTTAACACAGTGGCTTCAATTGTTCAGATTAAGATAAATTCCTAATAAATATTCTGTAAGTGATAATATGCCCAGTATGTCCAGATAAGTGATTTTTTTATATACTCCTGACTTACCTTTGGAGGTCAGCTTGAATTTCACAATGAGAAGCTATAAGATATTGTATGTTAGGAATGCAGCTAAAATCCTGCAGGGCACAGCAACTTACATGGAAGGTACACCTTGACACTGGTTTTCTTTTTATTCTACTTGACAGTATATAGTGTTAGAATAAGTGCTCGTTTATATGTGAATATATTCCTTTACAGTAGTTACAAACCACTAAATCACACTGGATGAAAAGACTGGTCTAACTTTCTAAGTATAAACCAAATTTAAAATCTGCAATTCTATATTCATTATGAAACTGAAACTCAAACCACTATCCAAAACCATGTGGCTGAAACTACAAGGGAATTGTGTGGAAAAGGGTAAACAGGGCAGATGGGAACACCTTCATTTGTTATCTGCTGCCAAGACACTCTTGCCAATAACAAAGAAGCCATTGAGCAACTGTACTGACTGGCTTTGTGTCAACTTGACACAAGCTAGAGCCAGCAGAGAGGAAGGAGCCTCATTTGAGGAAGTGCCTCCATGAGATCCAGCTGTAAGGCACCTTCTCAATTAGTGAGCAATGGAGGTGGGTCTAGATCATACTGGGTGGGGCCATCCCTGGGCTGAAGGTCCTGTGTCAGAAAGCAGGCTGAACAAGCCATGGGGAGCAAACCAGTAAGGAGTACCCTCCATGGCCTCTGCATCAGCTCCTGCCTCCAGGTTCCTGACTGTTTGAGTTCTTGTCCAGAGTTCCTATGGTGATAAACAGCAATGTGGAAGTTTAAGCTAAATCTTTGACTTTTGGTCAAGGTGCCTCTTTGAAGCAATAGAAATCTTAACTAAGATGAGCAAACTAATAAGAAAAAGTTTTTTTAAAAAAGCATACCTAGCTTAAAAAACATTTTTTATTTCACACTGGTAAGATAAAAAGTACACAAAGAAATGAAGTCTGAATATCTACCTAGATAAATGAATCTCTCCATTATGTATGCATAATTAGTTTAAAGTAAATTAACAAAGAATTAAGATGGATCAGAAACTGTGCATTTGTGACTTTAAGAATGGTGGCGAAATCAGGAGGGAAGCCAGGAAGAACAGATACCCTACATTGACATTGAAAATGCAGATCTCCCTTTAATATCTGTACAGGTGATAAAAATGAAAGTATGGCAAGTGCTTCTAAGCGGAAAGAAAGACACACATCCACTTTGCTAACGCACACCCAGGGCTGACCGCGTCATGGGCTGGATAAGGATAATTTTACAATTCCTTCATTTGGATTCCAGATGTGTGTCGCTATCCTTTATTTTTGTCTAAGCAAGGGGAGGAGCTGGGATTACCAACTTCTACCGTGTTTATGAACTTCCAAACTGGCTATTTTGATGTTTTGAGAAGAAAGATAAAACAGAAGAATGGCTTTGCAGTAGGAGTATCTTCTGTTTGACATGTATCTATGCCGCGACAACAAATTTGGAACATGGGGAGAGAAATTACCTCAACCATGTGCCTAATTCACGGCAGATACCATAAGGCAATGCCTACATTTTGTTCTCATTTCCAATACAGCTCTGTAAAAATATGAATCTTGATGCAACATACTATTAATGAGGATGTCCAGCATTCATATGAAGCTCTGTAATTTACGAAGCAGCCCTTATCCATAAGGAAGAATACTCCCATTTATCAGACGCGGACTGACTGTATGAGAGATTAAGGATGGTGAGCAGTTTTAAGCCTTAACAATGTATTCATGATGTATTTAACAGAGTGGTACTATTTCCTCCATATTTCAGATGAGAAAACAAAGATGTCAGAGTATGTGAGTGGCCGATCGGAAGTCCCACTTGGGAAGTGTGGAAAGTGGATTTCTAATTTGAATTCACTCACTGGATAGCTTCTCTGTAGACCGCTGCTAAAGCTACTAGGTTGCTGTTAAACCCCTCACAACGAGGCTTACAAAGATGCTAGGCTACAGGGGCTTGCCATCTGAGTCTCTATACTTGGCTTCCCAAAGAGCCAAGAAAATTGATTCACTTCATTCTGTGAATGCCTGCAATAAATGCATTAATAAAAGCCACAATTAGGAGTCCTGAAAAGGAAATATCCTTTATTTTCGACGAGATTCCAGTTTCTTCGGGGAAGATCAGTGGCTCATAATAAACTCACTCTAACCAGTTAAAAACACACACGAGTAGAAACAGAGACCTCACAGATTTGTCCCAAGGGAGGAAAGCGTAGAAACAAACAGGCAGAACCTGTCACTGAGACTACGGAAGAATTTGAGAGAAACGGGATGTGGTGTTCCAGTCTGAGTAATATTTGAAAACTGACTCCTAAAAGTTAAAGCATCAAGCACTGACATTTTAACTGTTGTGCCTCTCATCTTTAGTAGTATATCCTACAACTTGTAGCTCCAAATACTAAGTACAATAAACTAGGACTCAACCAATTGTCCAACCACCATCCATGCCCTGTGTGATTTACTACAATTCAAAACCCATTTACTGTACAAAACTGGGGGCAAGGTATGGTTTGAATATGCAATGCCCCTCATAGAGGCTCTATGCAGGAGAGGAGCCTTGTGTTTAAACACTTGCTCTGTGGTTGGAGGTTCGGCAGCCTTTAAGAGGAGGAGTCTCACAATGAAGTGGGTCACAGATAGTGGGCCCTGAAATGTTTCAGCCCTGCTCCACTTCCTGATTCCTGCCTACTTCCTGTGTATGGATGTACTGTGGCCAACCAGCTTCCTGCTGCCATGTCGTTCCAGCCTTGGTGGAAAGTTGCTTTGAAACTAAAAGCCAACATAAATCCTGAATCCCTTAAATTGCTTCTTGTAGGGCATTTGGTCCTAGCCGTAAGTAAAGTAAAACAGATGAGGAGAAGTGTCTCTTTTCAAAAGACTCTTCCAATAAGATATATTTTGGAGAAAACCTGCTGCAATATCTATGTTATTTGCTGATGCATTTGTTCTTTGGAGTCAGCATCCCTTTGTTTTATCACTTGCATTTGCCTAACAAGGAGGTTTCTCCAAAGTCTCCTGGCTGAGATTCTACATTCTCTTCCATGTTTGCCCAAATTGAACCCCAGGATATACAGGGCTGAGGCGTACAATTCAAATTCCCATAAGTACCTGGATGTGACCTGCTTTGTCAAGCACGTGCGGCATCTTGAAAGGGTCTGTAGGCATGCTACTTTGCTTATGTATCCGATGAGCTGTGCTTCGATGGCAGAAGAGAGAATGCTAGAAAATGAGAGAGACGGGAACCAGAGAGGCCGAAGTGTGACCTAGAAATCTTAATATTAGTAATCATAGCTGTGGCTGAATTCAAGTTTACAGCAGCAGGGGCGAAATTATGGTACAAATTACCATGGTAGGCCCAGGAAATTATTCTCTGCTGCATGGTTATTAACTGATAGATAAATAAATAACACTCTAGGACTGATTGACAAAATAAGAGTGACCTAAAAGCTAAAAGGGGCACCATGCAAATAGTGGCGTGTAATCACTAGGCATTTTGAATCTGAAATGGGGTTTGTCACAGCAGAGAAAGCTAATACTATCTGTGCTGTCTGCTCGAGCTATCACTAAACCATTTCAGTGAGAGTCCTTAAGCCCAAGGAACTTGCCACCCAGCGCCACATATTTGTGCTATTATATTTTTTGTTCATTTTTGTGAAAGACAACTGATGACCCGGAGAGGTGCTTGTATCAGGGTTGTTGACAAATTTGATATTTTAGCAAGGTTGAAAAGGGTTTTCTTTTCTTCACAGTCTGCCGTCTTTTACACTTAGCGATTTCCTGCATTTGATGAAATGGGGTTCCAGTGACAGATGCTTATATGTCCCAGTTAGAAGGGCAATGGACTACTTGGCCATGGAGGTAATAGTTCCACTGTGGACGGTACTGTGTCCTTGTATTTGGGACTAACCTCTAGGGCCTTTGCTAGCTCACAGAGCCCTCTGCCTCCAGACAGCCTTAGAATGCAATGGCGCAGTGAGCTGGGCTAGATGGGACCGGCATTTATTTTGGAATGTCACGCCACTGGGCAGCAAAGATAAGATCCTTGAAAAAGCACCCACCTAGGGTTATTTGTCAGTTTAGGCTCCTTCTGAAGTTCGTCGGATCTCAGTGCTATCCAGTTGGTATCAGAACTATTTTTTTGTATCAGTTACCTGGGCTCTGGATTTGACCAATATATTACTGATTGTGAGAAATGAACAAGTGTTTGGGCACTTGGACAATGCCCCCAGCATCTTCTTGCTGCCTCTGCGTTCCAATGCCACGAACAGACTTGCATAACATCTGCAGGGGGACAATTAGGAAGCCATGTGTCAAAGATGAGTCCTGTGGTCCAGGAGACAGTCTTCCAAGCCATGCGCCTGGGACAGCTTTCTCCGAGGGAAAATATACCCGTTTTTGTGCAAGGGTTGAAGGGGTCTCGTGGTTGGCCCCTGCAGGAACAAGAGCAATACGAAATAAATGGTTCATTCATTTGTCAAAAATGGGGGGGGGGGAGACTTTGAAAGGTCAAAGTTACCAGCTGTATCTACCACAATGAAATATTAATCTTAGATTTAAAACCTATCCGAAGGTCAAAACATGCCATAAAATCATGTTTATCGAGACTTTCTCAAAGCTACAGACTGCAGATTATCTGCCACAGACGAGTCAACTGTTTCTTTCTCTGCTTACTGAAGATAAGGGCATCTGAAAGGCAAGAGGGAATATGGCTGAATTAAATGATATGCTCAGCTACAAAGCATATCATAGGAGGGTGGAGGAAGGAGAAGGCCCGTCCTAGGTCCAGAAGTTTTGATTAGGACATTGATTTGGAAAATCTACTTCAGTGCTTTGAAAGATCTCTCTCTCTCTCTCTCTCTCTCTCTCTCTCTCTCTCTCTCTCTCTCTCTCTCTCTCTCTCT
>OU015750.1:107441016-107456513 GCA_907169655.1 Acomys percivali
GAGAGAGAGAGAGAGAGAGAGAGAGAGAGAGAGAGAGAGAGAGGAGAACCAAATCTTTTACAAACTAAATGATGATCTTTAAGCTCCTTTCCGCTCTGCAATTTTATCGCTGTAACTCTCTTATATTGCTCTCTCACCTCATCTGTAAAATTGCTATAATAATACCTGAGCTCAGAGAATTATGAGTGTCAAAAATTAGGTGCTGTGTGAGGAACCATAAATTTCTCTTGATATATGATTTATTATTATTAACCAAATCTGTAGAGATTAAAAAATGAAAAAAAAATTGGAAGGAATTATACATCTTGCTACTGTCTCTTTCTTCTCTTACCATTTATATGTATCATGGTATCTGCATGTCTTCCTGTAACTTTGAGTCTTAACTAATCGTGTAAATTAACTCACGTGATGGCTGCACACACTGCTTTTTCCCAGGAGAAGGTCTTGGGTTATAATTATGCAGTTCTTAGATATCTTAGGCAGTCTCATCCTTCATCCAAAGCTGACAAATAAAATCCAACCCAGAGAGGGGGGAATCTGCTGTCTGTTCTCTCTGTGATCTCAATCATATTAACTGTACTGTAGGGCCGTGCGTGCTAAGGACAGTCATGTAAATTTGCTCCAAATATTTACAGAACACAGCTTCCTGTTCCACTCCAGTCCAGCTTGTCAGCCCATATCTGAACCTTTAAAATCCCTCACTCAAGGATTTGGAAATCAGAAGTATTCATTTGGTGCGGTTTTATGACTTGTAATCAACCTGCCAGAGATTCTGAGCTTAGAAACGTATTTTTATGTTTTTCTTTGTGAGTTTTATGCAAAGAAAAGTGGCACAATGATCTCTCCTGTTTGTCCCAGGAGAATTTGGAGGTGATTTGCCAGAGGAAGAAAAACCTGTAAGAGAAATCTCCCCCTTCCTTCTAGAAGTCTATCAAAAGAAATACAAACATTGTGAGTTACTGGTTTCCCACCAGGGATTCACAGTGCAATAACCCAAATATCCCAACACCCCAAGACCTGCCATCCATTTGCCAGGGAAACGCCCTGCATGGCACCACTCTTTGTCTGTGCAGAGTCACAGATCAGGCATCCACCTCATCATAGCGATACCCAATTCTGGATCCATCTCTACCCTAATGCTGCTTTGCTCACCCATCAGTCTTGAGGTGCATTTATGCTGTGATACGTAATGACATCAGGCAGCATTCTACCTTAACTCCCGGTGGCACAGCAAGCCTGGGGTAAGAATGAGAATGCTTCTGAGAACTGCAATGCTTAGGCACTAGGAAACTCTCTGTATTTAAGAAACATGTCCAATATTCATAGCACTGATTGCTGGCATTTCTTATTTAGAGAAAACACTTGGATTCCCACAGGCAGCTTCCTTTCAGAAAACAAACAAACAAAAACACAGGAAATCTTGTCACTGTGGCACTCCAGGGTTGGAGAGATGACTCCGAGGTTTGGACTAATGGTTAACAGTCTTCTGGAGGACCCAGATCTGAGTCCCAGCACCCGCATGGCAGCTCACAACTGTCTCTTACTCCAGTCCCAGGGGGATCTGACACCCTCTTCTGGCCCATGTTGGCAGTGAATGCGTATAGTACGTTGATGTCATGGGCAAAACATGCACACACATTAAAAACAAATAGCAAGAAGCAACCTCTGCATTCCCAGATCAGGTGGCAGTCTCCAAAGAGGCAGATACATTGACTTCACAAGCCCAACATTTCATTTTAAAGAAATCCTCGTGATGGAGGAGACTGACAAATGGATCACACTGACGGCAGTTGGATGCATGGTAACCATGCCTGCTCTTCATACACAAACCAGATGGCCTCACCAACCACCAGGATGCCTCCACGTTGGTTGGGAGTTCCGTAGATTCTGCCTCGGCCTCTCTATTTGTGAGGGGAAATCTTCCACTTAATATTTTACCATGTTGCCGATTTTTAGCTTCATAGACTATTAGAAGGTATTCAACACTACTGACAATATGTTATGCTTAGAGATTTTTAGGGATGGGGCTGTGATCCTTAAAGTATGCTGGGTTCTTTTTAGACTCCTACCATCCAGAGCCCTATGTATAGAAGTTGAAGATAGCCATCACCAGGTGTGATAAACTTAAGTCACTTATGGATGGCGCTTCTCACCACTGGACATCACTAGGAACACAAATGGAGTTAGTGCGATATCTGTTCAAATGCCTTCTCAGTGACCATTAGTCTGAAGTGGTAGCCGAATGGACAGGTGTCTGATACTCAACTGAAGCTCATCTGGGTGCATAGAAGCCATGTGGTACTGACTGTAGTGATGGGTGTTGTGATGACATGGTGTGACACTTCCCAGCTTGGATACGTTGAGTTATTCAAAACACATTCTTTCTATTAAAAGGCTCATGTAAGTCTTATAATGTTCCCCCCCCCCTTTGCTCTTTCCCTTCTTTTCTAGCCTTTTAAAGCCAATAAAATATTAAATGGCCATCAGAATTTCTGGTAGATAGGTGAGTCAGTAAGGAAGTGGGGAAAATATAAGAAGTGAAGTAAAGATGAAGCTGGCGGCCATATTAGTAAGAACAAGGAGGAGTATAAGGTTGCGCGCCCTTGCTACAGTGACCGTTAGGCGGTAGCTCTGTGCTTCCAACACTAGTAGGAAATGCTGATGGGATACTTAAATCACGTAGTGCAGATGGAAGAGAGGGTAAAAACGGGGCGATCTCAGGCCCGAACAGCTGGCTCTTCTCCTCTCCTTATCTACAGGTCTCATCACAGAATGGACCAAACTCAACAAATGCTGTGGAACGACAGGCCACTTCCCAGATCCCACTGTTCCTTTTCTGGGCTCCAATGCCAATGTCATCAGTGACTCAGAGGGCCAGGGGTTTTTTTGTGTGTGTGAGTGTGTGCTTGTTGGAAGCGGTTGGCGGCTGAGCAGCTTCTCAGACAGAGCACAGACCTTCTTATCACAGACATCAGGATAGCAATATTTCCAGATGGGCAGCTTTGAGAAACTCATAGGTTTTGCAAAAAGTAAGGTGCATCTTAAGTCATTCTGTAGAGGTTAGGATTAGAAGGGCCAGTTTAGGTGGCTTGTTTTCCCAAATTTACCAAAGTTAGATAGTTAAAATAGGCCACAGTTTGAAGGACTATCTTCACTATCTAATGTTCCCATTGGTTTGTAAAGTTTAAGAAAAATATGCTGAACTTACACCAACTACTAAGATGCCTTAGATAAGTGCAGATATTTAAAGCTACAAGCTTGCTCTCAGCAGCCTTAGTCCTTAGGGCCTCAGTAATTTCCACAAACTTAAACTAGGCATAAATGAGCTCACTTAATCTGGACTGGGAAAGAGGGATGAGTCAGTCCAGAAAACATGGCAATGAAGATCTAGATTCAGTATGTAGCTTTAAGAAGAGGTAAAAAGTCTCAATAGTCCCTTCAAATAGAAAAATAGAGTTCAGAGAGAAAAATATAGAAAAGATCATACCCACATGGGGCGGGGCGGGAGCTGTCTAAAGCAAGCTAACACAGTAAAGTAACCAGTATACTGCCTCACATGACAAGGAACTGAGGCCCTGTTTCTAGCACCCTGGAGAGACTGAGGACTGCTTACATCATAGACACAGGTTTAAACAGGTCTTTCAACCTCAACCGAATCAGGTGACGTTTTAGCATCAGGAAGATGCTGAGTCGGAGCACCTCAGCTAAACCAGAACAATGCTGGTTGTAAGAAACAACAATGTTAAAATAGCATAGCTAAATCGACACGGATACATATTTAAATTATACACAACAGTCTAAGAACACTAGAATACAGGTGTAAAAAAGTTGGATAAAAAGAATTACCTAACTACGTGTTACCTACAACAAACTCACTTGAAATGTCAAAGAGAAGGTAGATATATGGAAATGAATAGAATAAACACCCCATACAGACAAGGACATACAAAGAAAAGTTCGGTGGCAACATCAGTTTCAGACAAAGTAGATTTCACAGAAAAATAAAATTGCCCGAGATAGATTATATAATGATAATATTAATTTAATAAACCTGTGTAACATCCCTCCATAGGCATGCAGCTGACAATATATGTGAGGATACGGGAAGCAAAACAGACAGGATTTAAAGGAGAAAGTGATAAAGTCATAATTATATCAACAGACATAATTTTACTCTTATAATTGTATATAGAGGTAAAAGACAGAGAACCAACAAGAGTGCTAAATTTCACAGAATATGTCACTCCGTAGCAGAAGAAGATAGATTTTCATCGAGTGTACTTTGAACAGCTAGATCTAGTCCAGGAGAGAGGAAAGGGGGTGGGAGCTGAAGAGACATCTTAACAGGTGAAATTAAATCATAAAAGTAGACTGCCTACTCCGTGAGAGTAAAGTGGAATCAATAGCAAAGGTAACAAGGAGCATCTCAAAGCCGTCGCACACTGACAAAACCCTTGCAAAATAATTCACGAGTCACGTAAGAAATAGTGAAACTGGAAAATGCATTGAGCTGAAACAATTGCATCACATTTTGAATGCGGACTAAAGAAATATTAATGTTAATAAAAACACAAAGCCAGCAGGGGAATCAGGGAAGACTGAATCTTTAGAAAGGTTGGCAAGACAAGAAAATTCCAGCAATACTGACAAATTACAAAGGAGGCGAGACAAAAAGTTGCTTAGATCAGGAATATAAGAAAGGATAATTGTATACTCTGTGGCCACTAAAGTAATAATGAGAATAAGAGCAAGTCTGAACACACCAAGTGGATGAACACAGCACATTTAGGTTAAGTAGATGAATCTCCTTGAAAGCCATTGGCTTCTAAAACTCATCTAAGAGAGGGAATTACCCTCAGCATCTTATACCTACTAGGCAAATTTAATTCAGAACTTAAAAACATTTAGTAACAAATTCCCAGATACATGTGGCAAATTCTATCAAATTTAACAAAAAAAAATAAGATCCACATCATTTAGACAAAAATAGGAGATATTTAATAATTCGCTGAATGAAGATAATGTCACTTTGATGATAAGCCAGGCAAACACATTACAAAAGAAGAGAAATGAAGTCAAGAGATCAAATCTGATGACTTCAGCAGACGCTTTACATTATTTTTGAGACTGCATGTTTCTCTGCACTTGGAGCCTAACAATCCAGCAGGATCAGCTGACCAGCAAGGTCTTGGGATCTTCCTTTCTCTGACAACACACCCCTCCTTGCCCTCACCATGCATGGAGGTTGCAGGTGTGAGCTACATAAACCCACATTTTAAGTTGGTGTTAGGGATCTGAACCTGAGTTCTCATGTTTATTCACCAAGTACCATATGGATGGATCCATCACTCTTTCCCCTTTACTAGGTGTGTGTGCACGTGTGCATGCGTGTGTGTGTGTGTGTGTGTGTGTGTGTAGAAAAATTGATTGAAAAATGTTAAGGTAATGGAAGAAACTAGAGTGGCTAAGAAAACAGATAGAGTTAGAAGAATTAAATTATCCTTTACAACGTGTGTTACACCTTATCAACAGAACAGGACACTGGAGAAGGCATAGGTGCGCAGATCAATGAAGCCAATGGGTAGAACAGAGGGAGATACATCCCAGTATGAGCAATTAAAATTTGAAAAGTGTGCAAAGGTTATTTAGTAAAAAAAAAAAAAAAAGGTAGTATTTTTCACAAATTGAATTGGAAAATGAGACATCAAAACTTGTACGCAAAACAGTAAGTGAATCCTCATTTGTATCCACAGGTTAGAACTAATATGTTCTAGTCAAATATAGAGTCTAATACTATGAAATATGTAGAATATAACAAGAAATTATTTGTGATTAGAGGCATACAAGGAGTTTGTAAACTGAAACAAAAAAAAAAATCACAAACCATAAGACTGGTTCCCTGGATTCCATTGAAATGGAATGCTTTTGTTGAACACAGAGCAACAAGAGAGAAAACTTCAAATAACCTGTACACTGGGAGAAGTTATTTCCAAGCCGCATGCTCTACAGGGTCTTTCTTAGATACCTATCCTCTATCTATCTATCTATCTATCTATCTATCTATCTATCTATAGATATATGTTTCAAAACATAATTAAAAGCAGGACCTAATGGTACAGGCCTCAAATCTCAATTACTTAAAAGACTAAGGCACATAGGGTATCAAGTCTCTTCTTGGTGGCCTGCTATCCTTCCTCTGAGTGCCACAAGGTCTCCCCATCCAGGGGTTGTGGTCAAATATGGGGCATCAGAGTTCATTTGAAAGTCAGACCCCACTCTCCACTCAACTGTGGAGAATGTCCTGTCCATTGGCTAGATACCCTATGAGCATATACAGGGGGAGGAGGTCCCCCTCAGTCACAGTCATAGGGAAGGAGAGTAAGGGTAAAATGGGAGGGAGGGAGGAATGGAAGGATACAAGGGATGGGATAACAATTGAGATATAATATGAATAAATTAATAAAATATATATATTTTTAAAAAGAGACTAAGGCACAATGCTAATATTCAAGACCATACTAGCCAAATTAGTGAGGTCCTGGTCTTAAGGTAAAATAATTATACATAGGAGTTGGAGAGATGGCTCAGTGATTAAGAGTGGATACTGTTCTTATAGAGGACCCAAGCTCAGTTCCCAGTACCCACCTCTGGCAATTCACGACTACCTGCCTCTCCAGCTGTAGGGGACCCAATAGATGCACACTTCTGTCCTCTTCAGGCACCTGCACTCATGTACACATTACACACACACACACACACACACACACACACACTCACACAAATACACACACACTCAGACACATACACACACACTCAGACACAAGCACACACACTCAGATACAAACACACGCACACTCAGACACATACACACACACACACACTACATTTTTTTTAAAAAGAAAAACACACGCAAGTAAAAAGAGGGTCAAAGATTTAAATCAGCTTTTGCTAGCTCAAATGTGGCTCTGGGGTTTGTCCTTGGTACTGAAAAATACAAGCAAACAAACAAGCAAATTGAATAAGAAACAACCCACTAAAAATTGGTCAAAATATTTGAATATGATACAGCAAACATCATAAAATTTAACTACACTCCTATGACAAAGGCTTAAAATAAAAGTGGAAATCTGGGACATTGCTGCTAGGGTGGGGTATAAAATAGCATACCCGCACAAGGCAAACAATTGGGAAGTTTCTCATAAAAATTAAATTTATGCTCACTCAGCAATTCCATTCTGGGTTGTTTAGACTAAAGAGAAAAATAATGAATGTTTACAGCAGCCTCATCCATAACTGCCTGAAAGTGAAGGACCAGACTGGCTCAGTGAGGAACACGCACACTGTGGCACATCGCCACAGATGAAAGCCGTGTAAGGACTGGGGACGTGATTCCATTCAGTAGGTAAAGCATTTGCATAACGTGCATGAGGACTGGAGTCCACGTCCCTAGAATATACCTAACGCTTCCGGCATGGAGGTGGGCATCCATGACCCCAGCATGCAGACAGTGGAGATGGAAAGATCTGCGAGTCTTGCTGGCTTGTCTAATCTGTGAACTCTGAGTTCAGTGAGGCCTTGTCCCAGACGTCATCAACAGCAACAATGTAAAAAAGTGATTGAAGGAGATACATTCACATGCACACATGTACACGCACATGCACGCACACACAGACACATATACAGACACACATACAACAGAGACACACAGACACATGTACACACAGACATATACACATACAGACACATGTACAGGCACAGACATATACACATACAGACACACATACAGACACACACAAGCATCCACATACACATACACACATAGAGACACATGGAGAGACACACACAGATACATAGAGAGACACGCACAGACACACACAGAGAAACATACACAGACACTCACAAAGACACATACAGACACACACTGACACACAAACAGACACACACAGAGATACACATACAGATATACAGACACAAACACAAAGAGACACACACAGACATACACACGAATACACAAACACACAGACACACACACATACAGACACACACATGTAGACACATATACAGAGATACATGCACACACACATACAAACACACATGTAGATACAGACACATACATGTAGATACACAGACATGTGTGTATACAGGCACACACACAAGCACACACATAATCAAAAGTGACTCCTGGCATTAGAAACAACTTGAATTTATTTAAAAGGCATTTTTGAGTGGTAAAATAAGAAAAACCAAACATTCAATGCTAAAAGTTTCCAGGATTTTACATGTTTAAAAGATAAACTCTGGAGAGGAATCCAAGATGGCGGCAAGCAGTGTTGAACGGGTTTGGAAGCTCCAGTGAACAATTCAGGGAATTGCACAGATTCTGAGCCAGGAACACCAAGGTCCCGACACCACAGCAGCAGGAGTGCTCCATGGTTCAGAAGGACCAGGGTGCGGAGGACCTGCATGCCCCTGCACAGGGGAGGAGTGCGGATTTTCTCGGATCAGAGCAGTGGCGGCACAAGCGGCACCAGCGGCACTGAGGTTTGTAGCTCAGACCCTTCCGGTGGAGGCAGTTAGTGTGGTGGCTGGTGGGAGTTGCTGCGGGAGAGGGGACACTGGACAGGATTTGGGTCGCGTGGTGCCTTGTGACCCAAACTGGACTCGGCGGACAGTTCAGCCCCAAAGTCCCGGGTACAGCTCAGTGCGCAGTGCTGTGGAGACGCTGGCTCAGCGCAGCAAGCAATTCTGCCCAAGGCAACAGCTAAGCACATCCGCAGCTCCCCTGCTGTGACGCAGGCTGGGTAGAGTGCTCAGGCCCACCGAAGGCACCAGCTCAGCGCAGCCGCAGTTCACCTGCTGTGACGCAGGCTGGGCGGAGCACTCAGTTCCACCCTAGGCGCCAGCTCAGCACAGCCGCAGTTGACCTGCTGTGACACAGGCTGGGCAGAGCGCTCAGTTCCACCCTAGGCACCATATCAGTGCAGCTGCAGTTCACCTGCTGTGACGCAGGCTGGACGGAGAGCTCAGTCCCAGCGGAGGCGCTAGCTCACATCAACGAGCAGTTCTACCCAAGACACTCACCTCAGTGGGCAGTTTTGGTGCGCTGATGCAGGCTGAGGTCAGCACGCAGATTCAGCCCAGAGGCCCTAGCTGGACTTGCCAGGCAGATTAGGCCCAGAGAATTTTCCTGAGCTGTGCACACAGGCTCGGCGGCCCCAAGACTCTGGCTGGACTATCCATGCAGTGTAGGCCCAGAGTCCCGGGCTGAATTCAGCATGCAGTGTGGGTCCATAGTCCCTGGCTGAGCTCGGTGCACAATTCCGCCCCAGAGACTCGGGTGGAGCTCAGCGTGCAGTTTAGGGCCAGATTCCCTAACCTTGCTTGGCACACAGATTGGGCCCAGAGACTCTAGTAGAGCTTTTGGCACAGTCCCGGCTCTAAGACTCTGGTTGGACACAGTGTGCAGTTTGAATCCAGAATTCCTGGCTGAGCTGGGCGGATGGTTCGGGCATGAGTCAATAACTGACCACAGCACGCAGTTTGGCCAAAAGTCCCTAGCTGAGCTTGGTGCGCAGTCCCAGCCCAAAAATTCTGGCTGGACCCTGGGTGCATTTTGAGCCCAGAATTCCTAGCTGAGTTCGGCAGACGGTTCAGGCCCTGAGATTCTAGCTGAGCTCGGCAGGTGATTCGGGTCCAGTGTCCCTGGCTGGACTTGGCAGGGAACCCAGAAGGCTGTGGATACCTTGGCCTGACCCAACGCTCATCCAGAGACCCAGAACAATTGCAGGACTCACAGCACAGGGGAGCTGAGGATCACTGGCTGTGAGAGCCCAAAATGACAGGGCTAACCTCCTGCCATCCACAACAGTGAAGCATCAGAGCTTCCAGCCTACGGAAATCGTGAAAAAACAAGTGAATCTATCATCAGACCCCCTCCATCCAACTCAGGAAGCTACCCAACAAAAACAAAGCCGGCAAGATGTCTAAAGGACAGCGTAAAAGCATACGCAAAAAACCCCAAAACAACATGGCGTCTCCAGTTTCCAGCTATCCCAAAGAAAACAACCCAGAGAGCTCAAATACAACGGAAATACAGGAAAATGACCTCAAATCCTTAATAAGGAGCATATTAATGGAGGAAACAAATAAAATTTGTAATCAAATACAGGAAGACGCAGCCAAACAGGTGAGAGACATAAAAGAAGCACATAGAGTGGAACTGGAAAAATTTAAGGAAAATGCAAACAACCAGATGAAATAAATAAATAAAATGGTTCAAGCTCTGAAGACCTATAAAGAGGCACTGGAAGAAACTCAGGAATATACAAACAATCATATGAAAGAAATAAAAAAATCAGTTCAAGATCTGAAGACGAAAATGGATTCAATGACAAACACACAGACAGAAGAAAAACGAGAACGTGAGACCTCAGAGAAGAAGGCGAGCAACACAGAGGTGAGCTTTTCTAACAGAATCCAAGAGACAGAAGAACGAATCTCAGGTCTAGAAGATACAATCACAGATCTTGAAGCAACCATTAAAAAAAATGCCAAATCTGGAAAACTCCTGACACAAAACATCCAAGGAATTAAGGACACCATGAAAAGAAGAAATCTGAGGATAATAGGCATTGAAGAAAGAGAAGATATCAGACTCCAAGGCCCAGAAACTATTCTCAACAAAATCATAGAAGAAAATTCCCCAATCTAAAGAAAGAGATACCTATAAACATACAAGAGGCCTACAGAACACCAAATAAAATTGACCAGAAAAGGAAAACTGCCCGTCACATAATAATCAAAACACAAAACATACAGAACAAAGAAAAAATATTAAAAGCTGCAAGGGAAAAGGGTCAAATATCATTCAATGGCAAACCTATCAGAATTACACCAGACTTCTCAGCAGAGACCATAAAAGCCAGAAGAACCTGGACAGAGATCCTGCAAACCCTAAGAGAGCACAGATGCCAGGCCAGACTACTTTATCCAGCAAAACTATCAATAACCATTGATGGAGAAAACAAAATATTCCATGACAAAAACAAATTCAAACAGTACCTATCCACAAATCCAGCTTTACAGAAGGTACTAGAAGGAAAACTCCATCCCAAAGGGTCAAACTACAACCAAAACTACTCAGGAAATAGGTAACTATACCATGGCAAAAACACAGCTACACAAATACTCGATTGGAAACAACATCAAAATTAAGACTCTTAACAGTCACTGGTCGTTAATATCTCTCAACATCAATGGTCTCAATTCTCCAATAAAAAGACACAGACTAACTGAATGGGTGCATAAACAAGATCCAACATTCTTCTGCATTCAAGAAACACATCTCACCTATAACGATAGGCATTACCTCAGGGTGAAAGGTTGGAAAAAATATTCCAAGCAAATGGTCACAAGAAGCAAGCAGGCGTAGCCATTTTAATATCAAACAAAATAGACTTTCAACCAAAATTAATCAAAAGGGATGCAGAAGGACACTTCATACTCATCAAAGGTAAAGTCAACCAAGATGACATCACAATTCTGAACATCTATGCTCCCAATACAAGGGCACCCACATTTGTAAAAGATCTGCTAAAAAAACGTAAACCACACATCGATCCCCACACAATAATAGTGGGAGACTTCAACACCCCACTCTCACTGAAGGATAATTCATTGAAACAGAAACTAAGCCGAGAAATAACATCATTAACCAATGCCATGGGTCAAATGGATCTAACAGACATCTATAGAACCTTTCACCCAAACAAGAAAGAATATACCTTCTTCTCTGCACCCCATGGAACCTTCTCCAAAACTGATCACATTGTAGGTCACAAAGCGGGCCTCAACAGATACAAGAGGATTGAAATAATACCTTGTACCCTATCAGATCACCATGCTCTTAGGCTGCAATTCAACAACAACAGAAACAACAAAAAGCCTACACGTACGTGGAAACTAAACAACTCTCTGCTAAATGACACCTGGGTCAGGGAAGAAATAAAGAAAGAAATCAAGGAGTTTCTGAAATTCAATGAAAATGAGGGAACAACATACCCAAATTTGTGGGATACATTGAAAGCAGTGTTAAGAGGAAAATTCATAGCACTAAGTGCCTTTAAAAAGAAATTGGAAACATCGCACATAAGCAACTTAACAAAACAGCTGGAAGTCCTAGAAAAAAAAGAAGCAAAAACACCCAAAAGGAGTAGACATCTGGAAATAATCAAACTCAGGGCTGAAATTAACAAATTAGAAACTAAGAAAACAGTCCAAAGAATCAACAAAACCAAGAGCTGGTTCTTTGAGAAAATCAACAAGATAGACATACCGTTAGCCAAACTAACTAAAAGGCAGAGAGACAGTATTGAAATCAACAAAATCAGAAATGAAAAGGGAGACATAACAGACACTGAAGAAATACAAAGAATCATAAGATCCTACTTTGAAGGCATATATGCCACAAAATTTGAAAATCTAAGGGAAACGATTTTCTTGATCAATTTCACTTGCCAAAATTGAGTGAAGAACAGATAAACAAGCTAAATAGTCCCATTTCCCCTTCAGAAATAGAAGCAATCATTGATAGTCTCCCAAACAAAAAAAGCCCAGGGCCAGATGGTTTCAGTGCAGAATTCTACCAGACCTTCAAAGGCGAGCTAATACTGATACTCTTCAAGCTACTCCAAAACATAGAATTGGATGGAACATTACCAAATTCATTCTATGAGGCCATAGTCACGTTGATACCTAAACCTCACAAAGACTCAACAAAGAAAGAGAATTTCAGACCAATTTCTCTTATGAACATCGATGCAAAAATACTAAATAAAATTCTTGCCAAACGAATACAAGAACACATAAAGGTTATCATTCATCATGACCAAGTAGGCTTCATTCCAGGCATGCAGGGATGGTTTAATATACGGAAACCCATCAATGTAATCCACCATATAAACAAACTGAAAATAAAAAACCATATGATCATCTCTTTAGATGCAGAGAAAGCATTTGATAAAATCCAACACCCATTCATGTTTAAAGTTTTAGAGAGATCGGGGATACAAGGCACTTCCCTCAATATAATAAAGGCTATATACAGCAAGCCAATAGCCAAAATCAAAGTAAATGGTGAGATACTCAAGGAAATTCCTCTAAAATCGGGAACAAGGCAAGGCTGCCCACTCTCTCCATATCTCTTCAATATAGTACTCGAAGTTCTAGCCAGAGCAATAAGACAACAAAAGGAGATCAAGGGTATCCAAATGGGAAAGGAGGAAGTCAAATTATCCCTATTTGCAGATGATATGATAGTGTACATAAGTGACCCTCAAAATTCCACCAGAGAACTCCTACAGCTAATAAACACTTTCAGCAATTTGGCTGGATACAAAATTAACTCAAAAAAGTCTGTAGCCTTCCTATACACAAATGACAAGCTTGCAGAGGATGAAATTAGGGAAGCCATACCCTTAACATTAGCCACAAGCAATATAAAATATCTAGGAGTTACTCTAACTAAGCAAGTGACGGACTTGTTTGAAAAAAATTTCAAAATTCTGAAGAAGGAGATTGAAGATGACATGAGAAGATGGAAGGGTCTTCCTTGCTCATGGATAGGGAGAATTAACATGGTAAAAATGGCCATCCTACCAAAAGCAATCTATAGATTCAATGCAATCCCTATCAAAATATCTACACAATTTTTTAAAGACATTGAAAGTTCAATTCTGAACTCCATATGGAAAAACAAAAAACCCAGAATTGCAAAAACGATCTTGTACAATAAAAGGTGCTCCGGAGGAATCTCCATACCTGATCTCAAATTGTACTATAAAGCAATAGTAATTAAAACAGCATGGTACTGGCACAGCAACAGGCTGGTTGATCAGTGGAATCGAATGAAGACCCAGATATGAATCCACACACATATGGTTACTTGATTTTTGACAAAGAAGCCAAATCCATTCAATGGAAAAAGGATAGCATCTTCAACAAATGGTGCTGGTCTAACTGGAGGTCTATGTGTAAAAAAATGCAACTGGACCCATATTTGTCACCTTGCACAAAACTCAAATCCAAGTGGATTAAAGACCTCAACATAAAACCAGAGACACTAAATCTGTTAGAAGAAAAAGTACGGAAGAGCCTGGAACATATTGGCATAGGAGACAACTTCCTGAACAGAACACCAACAGCCCAGGCCTTAATGTCAACAATTAATAAATGGGACCTCATGAGGCTGAGAAGCTTCTGTAAGGCTGGAGACACTGTCAAGAGAACAAAGCAACAGCCTACAGACTAGGAAAAGATCTTCACCAACCCTGTATCTGACAAAGGTCTAATATCCAAAATATATAAAGAACTCAAGAAATTAAACACCACCCAACCAAATAACCCAATTGAGAAATGGGGCTTGGAATTAAACAGAATTCTCAACAGAAGAATATCAAATGGCTGAGAAACACTTAAAGATATGCTTACCCTCTTTAATCATCAGGGAAATGTAAATCAAATCAACTCTGAGATTCCATCTTACACCCATCAGAATGGCTAAGATCAAAAACTCAAGCGACACCACATGCTGGAGAGGATGTGGGGAGACAGGAACACTCCTTTATTGCTGGTGGGAATGCAAACTAGTACAACCACTTTGGAAATCTATCTGGTGCTATCTCAGAAAACTGGGAATAGGGCTTCCTCAAGACCCAGCTATTCCACTCCTTGGAATATACCCAGAAGATGCTCCAGCACACAACAAGAAAATTTGCTCAACCATGTTCATAGCAGCCTTATTCATAATAGCCAGATCATGGAAACAGCCTATATGTCCCTCAGTAGAAGAATGGATAAACTGTGGTACATATACACTATGGAATACTACTCAGCTATTAAAAACAAGGAATTCCCGAAATTTGTGGACAAATGGATTGAGCTAGAAATGATCATAATGAGTGAGTTAACCCAGAAGCAGAAAGACTCAAATGGTATATACTCACTTATATCTGCATACTAGCCCAATGGACATGTCCCACGAAAGCCTTCCATTACCAGGAAACTGGGACAGAGGGGAGGACATCCTATTGGGACTCTAGATGAGAGAACCATGTGAGAATAGCAATGTAGAAGGATCCAGTGGGTCCTAGAAACCTACAAGTAGAACATCATGATAGGCAGATTTGGGCCAAGGGGTCCCGCTCAAACTAAGGCACTAGCCAAGGACAATACAGGCGGTAAACTTTAAACCCCTACCCAGATCTAGCCAATGGACAGGATAGTTTCCACACTTGAGTGGAGAGTGGGATATGACTTTCTCACGTACTCTGGTGCCTCATATTTGACCATGTCCCCTGGAGGGGGAGACCTAGTGGCACTCAGAGGAATGACAGCATGTCACCTAGAAGAGACTTGATACCCTATGAGCATATACAGGGGGAGGTAATCCCCCTCAGGAACAGTCATAGGGGAGGGGAATAAGGGGAAAATGGGAGGGA
>OU015750.1:107456913-107474342 GCA_907169655.1 Acomys percivali
AGAGACTTGATACCCTATGAGCATATACAGGGGGAGGTAATCCCTCTGAGGAACAGTCATAGGGGAGGGGAATAAGGGGAAAATGGGAGGGAGGGGAGAATGGGAGGATACAAGGGATGGGGTAACCATAGAGATATAACAAGAATAAATTTTTAAAAAAAGATAAACTCTGGGGATGGAGACGACATCACTTGCCACGGTTTAGGGACTCACGAGAGGATGTGATGACCCCACAACTATAAAGATACACACTGGGAAACTTAAAGGTCACAGACCAGTTCTGTTTCCATATTTTGATGGTTATTTGAACTTATATCAGCACGAAAAACCCATAGGTCTACACATGCAAAACTTGTTTGCTGCTATTTATATTTTAAAGTAAAGTGGAAAGTAAGGTAAAAGCTAAGTGCTATAGAAAAACATATATTTTAAAATAAAAGATAAGCATTATCTTCAGGTCTAATGATACACACACTTGTGGAAAACTCAGCAAAACAGCAGAGTCTGATGAACAAGGGCCCTTGAATTGTGGTCCTTACTTATTGTACTAGCCTGATATTGATAACTTTCTGATCCTTTCTCTGCTGACAGGAGGACAATGCCAAAGAGTTGTAAATCTGACAAGGTAAGAGTCTGAAGCAAAGATCTGCACACATCAGGCAGGCAGCTGATAGGCCCTCAGGAGCAGGCTGCAGGTAGGGAAGGCCCCTCTGCAGGGCACCCCTAACCATGGGGAGAGACGCTCTGGGCTTTGCAGTCGTAGATCAGTAGACACCAAAGGCTTGGCCAGCATGCTTTAAAAGTATGAAATAACCTATGGGCAACACTGCTTCTCTAGCTCTGTGGAGATCAGGGTCTGGAGTAGCAGGGTCTAAGCATACCCCCCAAAGCTTTTTTTTGTAGATTGTATGCATTTTAAAATACCTCACAATAGGCAGAAATTCTAGACAGCATTATTCATCAAAGGGTGAAAAACAATTCCAAACACATGGGTGATGTGGACAGCCATACCCAGATAGTTTAATAAAAGAGAGATATCTGTATAAAATACATAACTTGGAGGCACACTTTTATTTATAAAATACATACTGTGTAGCCATTGAAGCAAATAAGACAGCTCTTTGTGTAGTACCATAGAGATTTATGCTGCCTGGAGAATAGGTCTGAAAACTCATTCTTGTTCAAAACAACTTCATGCAAATCTATACATAGGTAATATAGATGTGGCGGGGGGGGGAGGTAAGAGGAAAGCAGGGGGTGTTCATGGGATGATCTCAGATGTGGGCTTGCTTGGAGGAGAAAATAGATGGGAAAGGAGAGCTTCCGTGCCTTATAATTTAAGAGATTACTTCTCATCCTAAATTTGAATAGCATACTTATAATTTCTTTGAAATGAGAGAAAAGATAAATGAATGCCCATAGGATGATACCATTGACTCTCTTAGTCTGGTGTAATGAGCCGGAAACTTTATCTTCTTTTATCTTCTGTGATTTTCTGCATTGCCAACATTTCTGTAGTAAGTAAGTATAAGGTTTTAGAACACTGAAACGTTGTTTAAATTACCCCTCAATAGAACAAAGCCACCCTGTGCTATGTCGCCCTTCATAAAACACCTCCACTGTAATTAAAGACTGCATTCCTTTCCCAGTTCCACCCCACACAGGTTCTTCACCTAAACTTCTCATTTTAAAAGTAGGCAAACCCTCATCTCCTAGAACACCAGAGGAATTTATAGGAATGGTCGAGAATAGACTAAAAATTATGAGGCAAGTAGAAAGTGTTCTCCAGCATTCCAAAATCACTTCACCCCACATGGCCTCATCTCCCTGCAGAATAGGAGCCATCTTCCATCCCATTTCTGTGGCTTGCTCACAGTTCATGGTCATGTAGGTAAAAAAATTTCATCACCTCACAGAGAGCTGCTGTGTTTGCTTCTATACTGACCATGTCTCAATATTTACATTTTGAAATATTTATTTATTATGTAGAGGGGAGGAGTGGGTGAACCCACCACAGTGCACACATGGAAGTCAGAGGACAGCTTGCTGGGGTTGTTAGTTCCTTTCATGCACCACACAGGTGTTAATAATGGAACTTGGGTTGTCAGGCTTGGAGGCAAAGGCTTTCCTCACTGAGCCATCTCACCTGTCCCAGTTTCAGTCTCTCTCTCTCTCTCTCTCTCTCTCTCTCTCTCTCTCTCTCTCTCTCCCTTAGTTTTTCTTTGGTTTTTCGAGACAGGGTTTCTCTGTGTAACCTTGGCTGTCCTAGACTCAATTTGTAGACCAGGCTGGCCTCGAACTCACAGTGATCTGCCTGCCTCTGCTTCCACCATGCCTGGCTCAGTTTCAGTATCTTAAGGGACCACCTATCTACTGTGCTCTTACTATCCGCGGGCTAAGCTACTCCTCCACCAAGTCTTCCCGGGACTGAGCCCTGGTGCACTCTTTTCTCAGCAATCCAGGCTGAAGGGCACATTTCTCTTCATTTCTACATTGCTGAGACAGCACAGAGGGAATGGGATAGATCACAGTGCTGGTGAAAGATCCAAAGTCAGTGTCAGAAGTCAAGGGACTCTCTTCTTCAATGTATCAAAGGAGGCGAGATAACCACGCATCACAACCACGAGGCTGAAAATTAAATCCCAGCATTTCTTCAGAAGGAGACACAACAAACCATCATCTTTGTGAGCTGAACTCACCTGGTCAAAATCATATGACAAGGGGCTGGAGAGATAGCTCGATGCTTAGAGCCTTGGCTACTGCTCTTGCAGAGGACCCAACTTTGGATTCCAGCAGCTGCACAGTAGCTCACAACCATCCATAACTCCAATTCTAGGGCATCAGGTGCCTTCTTCTGGTCTCTGTGGGCATTACACACATGATAATATACATGCATGTGGGTAAATCAATCATATTCATATGCACGAGTTAAAAATAAATCTTTTTTTTTAAATCATGCAATAAAACATTGTGACCCTAGTAAAATTCCAAGGAGGTTAGCCCATTAAATGCATTTTCCATATCACAGATTGGTTTCACATTGCCTTAAAAACATTCACACTTTATTTATTGTCCCGAAGTGGCTTTTCAAAACAGTATTCGACAGACAATGTTTCATCATTCCATAGAGGAAAAGCCATAAGTCGACTCACCATTTGTAGATAACAGCCATCTTAAGTAAATCTAGAAAAATATTAGAAAGATTATTTTTTTTGCCAGCTAATCAGAAGTGCTGTCATTAGCACAACTTTGAATATTCGTATTGATTCCACTTATTGATCTAGCTGTGTACTTATCTGCTTTGCCCAGGCAGTTTCTGAGCGCCTACTAAGAGCTCTGAGCTGGAGCGTAGGCATTTGAGGTGGCCTTTTGTCTGTTTGCCACAGATGCTAACGATGAAACACCAGAAGTAAAGGCTAACCCTAGCTCCTCTGCAAATGAGCAGAAGTTGGTTTCTGGACTGCCTTAGCCTGGGGCATGTGGCTTGAGCAGAGCTCTCTGAATTTTAACAGCGGAACTTAGCTAGAAGCTTAAAATTCTGAACAAATATTTATGAAAATGTATGTGCTCACAGAAGTCAAGAAATTATGACTTGAGAGTTAATTCTACCTTCTATAAAATATTGATAAGGGTTATACACCCCTTTTCTGCCTGTCTATCCTAGAGAGACCTCATCAACTTACAGGCTCTGTTTCTGTGCACTACCTTATGGTTACCTCAATTTTCTCTGGAGAAAAGGCCCTTGGTTCATATGCTAGGGTGCTGTTTTATGATCCCTAAGATTTATCACAGATTCAAGAGCTTCATTTACCTCAGATACAGAGGAGCTGGGGAGGGGACATGGCTCAGCACTAGAGTGCTCACCAAACAAGTATGAGGACCTAACTTCAAATTCCTAGCACCCATATAGAAGGCCAGCATGCATGGGAGCATGCGCCTGTGAGTCCATCTGTGGGGAGGTGGAGATAGGAGATGCCTTCAGGATTGAGGACATGGTCCAGCATCAAAGTCTGCTTTCTCCATGCTTGTTCATACATATCTATGTGCACCAGCATGTACATGTATATACACAAAAATATAGCCATCACACACACACACACACATACACACACTCACACACACACACACTCACACACACACACACAATGGTGAGCTTCCTATTCACAAACATCAGAGCAACTGGTTTCCCAAGAGCTTTTCTGTAGGTGATACTGTTGTCAGGGAGAGTCATGTATTTTACTTTTAATTAGACCACTCCCTACTCCTAAAATGTTCCAGAGTCCAGTCTTGAAATCAATCATCATACAATAGACCCTATTATTTGGGAATACTTTTTCTTTAAAAAAAGATCATCCATTGAATTAAAAAAAGAAATAATGGGAAATAACGTGTATCTAATTATTAATGTACTATAGAAATTAGCTTTTATATTGCAATTTATATTGCAATTACCTTCTTTGTGTTATAAAGCAGAACAATGCCAACGAAAAACTTCTTTATTAATGCCTAATAGCATGGCAATTTAAAATATTCAAGTTTCCTTAATAAGGTAGTATATGAAATGTTACTTAATTTGACAAGATTAATTATACAATTAATTTAAGACTGCTCTCAATTAAATTAGTAAAAATTCTTAAGCTTGCTGCTTTTGAAAGGAGTTCTGGAATCTAGCATGAAGCGAGATACCTATTAAATATGATATTAATTAAGCTGAGATAGAATAATGCATGTTTGCTTAGGATAAAGGGCACTGTCAGCGAGTCAGCAAAGAGCATTGTCTTATTACTGTAACAGCAACAATGCCTTGGCCTTCTCAACAACACAGAAGTTTCCACATCAATACTGAAACATACAATGGCTCAGGAAGGAGAGTGTTCAGAAATACTCAAGGCAACAGCTATGAACAAAAGCCTGGTACTTGCAGACCCAACCTCTTGTATTTTGGGGTTCTATTCTAGTGAAGGTAATACCAAGGTCCCAAACTATGCATTTATCTCTCCAGGTACTTTGCTGAATCTCTTCTGGCTCCTAGTCTACACCTCAGCTTTTTAGGCTCCCAAAATATAAGCTTGTCAATCTTCTATTGATACTTAAACCCAAGTCTACCAAGGGATGCTGACTACATCCATAATTACATGAATACAGTCACAGAAATCTCATTTGTGCGTTGATAATGGAGGAATCTGACCAGCCTTTGTGGGAAGTCCTGATTCTTAGATACACACCGGCAGTTTGCATGACAACAGATGAGCTGGGCATCACTTTAGTGGCCACGGTGCCTTTGACAACAAAGCAGTGACAAGCACAATTCAGCCAGGCTACAGCAGAGCACAGACCATCCTTCCTGTCTCAGCTCAGAAGACTCCTCTCCAGTGGCCACACTCTTCTTTGCTCTTTCTCACTCTACATCTCCTGTTCCCTATCTTCAGGGGGAATGTGGTACAGGAGGAGACAGGTAAGGTCCTGAGTGAATGTGTTATTATCTGCATGAACATGGTCATAAAAGGACCCCAGTGCCTCAGACCCATGGAATCCAAACCCTTCCCCAGGTCAGACTCAGAGGAATGACAAAGCAAGCCTTCCTCTGGTCCAAGTGAAGATGCTACGAATGATTGGTCGTTATCCAAAACCAGCGTGTGGAGAAACTATCAGCCATCCTGAAACTGTTCCCCTACAGAGACCTCCTATGGAAGTTAGCTGAAACCCCATGTTCTCATTCAACTATATACAATAAATCCATTCAGATGCATAAAATAAACACATGGAGTTTCCAGGCTACTGCTGGACTATCTCCATCAGATAGCTCTACCCACCTATCCCAACTTGTCTGTACTTGTGCCTGTGGTTTCTTCATTCCCTTGTTACCAGAGTCGGGATAAAGCTTTAAAGCCATGTGGACCTCAACAGCTTGGGATAACCTTA
Organism: Acomys percivali; assembly: GCA_907169655.1. Classification (NCBI taxonomy): domain Eukaryota; kingdom Metazoa; phylum Chordata; class Mammalia; order Rodentia; family Muridae; genus Acomys; species Acomys percivali. The sequence continues at coordinate 107,462,836 of OU015750.1, forward strand.
GCTGAAGGCCCAGGGCACAGGTGTTATGACAGAAGGGATTGTGTTTGCTTGTCTGCACTGAGCAATCTGAATAGGAGAGAGGGACTAAGGAAACTCTGAGCTAGGTATCTTCTAAGAGTTTCATTGAATTCTATCCAGTTTGAATGATGCATAGTGAGTTCCTTTAGTAGGCTTTATACTCCTAGGGGGACCCAGAGTCCCACCATTTTAGACCTAATAATTAATGTCCTGAGGTTGGGTTTGAGTGTGGGGACGACACTAGATTCTTACAGAGGACAGTCTTTGAGGTGATGAAAAGCTCACTTTGGGACTAGGGTCATATATAGGAAGGTAGGCCAGACTCATCTCCTTGTCTTCCTGAATTTTAGCTCTTCCTTGGCTCCTGGTAAGAAGGCTGCTGTTCATGCCCAGGGCAAGAGGACTAATGCCCAGGGCATTAGCTCACTGGAAAGGGGTGCAGAGGGAGACATACTGACATCACATCCTCACAAAGGATTCCACAAGGAAGATCCATAAGAACAACAGCTAACATAAAGAAAATAACAAAAATATATCTTCTCACCAGTGTTCCAATGAAAACCAAAAGCTGGTAAACCATAATCAATATTTCAAGAGCAAATAGCTACAGAGCCATTGTGTTTTCTAGTTTCTTAATTTTAAGATAAGAAAAATGCCATGCCAGTGGATCTCACAAAATAGAGGGTGGAAGTGGAGCTGGAGCCCAGGTTTTCTGACACAGGGTCCCACCTGTCTTATGGTAGAGGCTCTCATTAGCTGCACACCATGTAAACAAGGTTAAGTAGATAACCACCCCAGCCAATTGCAAAAACTCATGAAAAATGTTGGTTTTGTTCACATTATGCTTGCTCCCACCTAGTTGTTCCGAGATGATGGCCATTGTGGAAGCAATAGGTTTCAGCCATTAAGTGTCACTGTGTGTCCTTTCCTAGGACACATCACTTTGCTGCTGACATTGCCTGTTAAATGAGGCCAGGTTTCTTTCAAGACAAGTAATGGATTTAAAATGTTTTCTTCCCTTAAATAAAATTCTTAACATATAGTAGAAAGAGCATCTCATTAGTATTTGCAGTCTACACGCATTTAACTCTTCTACCCAGCCACTTCATGGGTATTTAAAAGCAAACTGATTAAAATGCACCACACACGCATTAAATTTCCATCTTACAAGGAGTTCTTCCTGGCTCCACCTGAGCAGAATGCTTAAGTAAAAATAATATAACCATCCTCAGTAAGAATTTAAATGAAATAAATGGAGATGTATTACCTACCTGTTTTCTATCATCTATCTCTTCTCTCTCTCTCTCTCTCTCTCTCTCTCTCTCTCTCTCTCTCTCTCTCTTTCTCATCTATCTCCTATCTATCTATCTATCTATCTATCTATCTATCTATCTATCTATGTATCCACAGATCTCCTTCCAACTTTACTCTGTTAGAAATAGAAATACACACACACACACACATACACTGTACACATATGTGTATGATGACATACAGGCACACATGCACACACATTGAATATTACCTTTGGGAACCTCAATATTTAGGGAAAAGCATCTTGTTCCACCATGAAACCTGCTTCTCATAGTCAGTCTCAAAGATACACTATTTATATGTATTAAAGAAATAAAATAACTCAAATGCCCCTCAGCAGAGAACTGACAAATAATTCTAGATAAATGTGTAATTGAAGAGTGAAAATTTTTAGGTGCTGATGATGTTATCCTTCACATCGGTCTTCTGTGATCTTATCCATCACAACGGTCTTCTGTGAGAAGAAAGAAAAGGGAAGAGAAGTAGAGGCACAGGTAGTAGATGGCATTTGGGGTTAAGATAGGGAAATGCACACATCTCCTTAAAGTTGTGCCAAGTGGTATTAGAGAGGGACATAAAACATAGCACTACAAACCGGTGACAAGCTAGGCCTGGTGGCATAGGACTGTGGTCCCAACTCTCTACAAGGATGAGCTAAGACAAGCCCAGTTCCTGCCACCCTGGGCTACAAAGTGAGTTCAAGGCCAACCTGAGCAGATAAGTGAGACCCTGTGTCATCTTTATTATTATTATTTGAAAGGGCTTGTATAGAACTGAGACTCATCAGAAAATCACGTTGTAATTATTTGGGGTATAAAATTGCTTGTGCAAAACCGTATGAATCTGAAGGCATGATCAGGCAAGTTGAGGCTAAGGAACATACCCACCCATGCAACCGCCTCTATAAATAAGAGTCCCTATGACCATCAGCATAACCTTTCCTCTTGCTCCCTTCACATCCTGTCCCCTGCCTCTGACCTTTCCTCCTCAAGGTACCCAGTCGCCTAGTTTGCTTTCCGTCATTCATTACATTATATTTTCATTGCATATCCCAAATGCATATTGTAATCCTACCATATGCATTTGTACTGGGCTGTTTCCCCTCAGCATAACTGCTCTGAGATTCATGCATATATTTGCATATATTAATCATGTATTTCTTTAAATCGCAGAGTAGAATATTACTGTCTAGCTACCCCATACTGTTCGCCCATTCACTGACTGATACTTATGCTTCTGCATCCTTTCCACTCCTGGGTATTGGCAATTATAAATGATGCAGCCAAGATTATTACTGTATAAGCGTTGTTCATATACATTCCTTCATTTCTCTGGTATACATTCTGAGCAGTAGAATCTCTGGATCATATGATTGATCCTTACTCAACATTTTTACTGTTTTGCAGTTTGTTGGTTTACCTGCATACATTGTGCATGACAGCTTCTATTCCACCCTGCCAATACTATGATGGCCAGTTGGCTTGGCATCAATTACTGAAACAGACATTTATATAGAATCTCATTATAGCTCTACTTTGCATTTCCCAAATGACTAATGATGTTCATGTTTCCATATGCTTATTTGATGCATAGTTTCTCTTTGGTGAAGTATCTATTTCAGTTCTCTGTCTAGCCTTTAACTGGGTACCAAGAGCTTTTAATAGAGGCTGGAGAGATGTGCAGCAGTTAAGAGCATTTGTGGAGGACTCAGGTTCTGATCCCAGCACCCACCTGGTGTCTCACAGCCATCTGTAACTTCATTTCCAGGAGATATGATGCCCTCTTATGACCTCTACAGGTACAGCATGCATGTGGTGCTCATATATACATATAGGCAAACACTCATGCACATAGAATAAAATGAATAAAACTTAAAAAAAAAACAACTGTTTACATATTTTTGATATCTCATTTTTATTAGTTTTATGGTACACAGGTGTTTTCTTGTTACTTTTGTATTATTTTTAACCACACACTTTACTTTCATTTTCATTAGGAGTCTTATGTTGCATTATTATCATTTCTGTTAAACAGTAAAAAAAAAACTTTTAAAAGAGATAAGGTATTTATAATTTGTATGATATATTATACACACACACACACACACACACACACACACACATATATAATTTAAAATCATGTAGTTACCATTTCCAGTGTTTTTCATTCCTTTCTATGGACTCATATTTCTACCCAGACTCCTCCTACTTGATGTATTTGCACCTGACCTCTTGACATGGCATGAAGGCAAAGTCACCTACAAAGTTCAAGCTTGAGAAGTGCACAGTGAAATTACAAAAATTTTTTTTTTGAAAAATCCTGGTTTTAAGTAAGTGTGTAACGTTTGTGTTGGGCTCCATTCATAGCTCTCCTCAGCTGACTGTGGCTCACAGGCAGACCATAAGTTGATATACCTGGCATATGTCTTTGAATATTTCCTATAGTGCCTTTGACCAAAGATGAACTCACAGTTCAATTGATTAAAACAAAAATGTTATTTCTTTGGGTTTTTTTTTTTTGAAGAATATTTTAACTGTATGTAAACTGGGTTGGCACCTAGGCAGTGGTGGTGCACACCTTTAATCCCAGCACTATAGGAGGCAGAGGCAGGTGGATAGCTGTGAGTTTGAGGCCAGCCTGGTCTAAAGAGTGAGCCCAGGACATCCAGGGCTACACAGAGAGACCCTGTCTTGAAAAAAAGAAAAGGTAAAACTCTTCTGGGTTGGCAGATTCGTGTCCACCCTACTCTTCCAAAGTCAGGTTTCATGTGAGAAATGTGCTTTTTTCGATCCCCTGTTTATAGTCTTTTCTCTTTCTATTTCCTTCACTGTGGTTTTATGCAATTTGGTTATAACATGTTTTGAAGTACCTTTCTTTGTGACCCCCCACCTCATGCTGGAGGTTTATTATGCTTCCAGGACCTACATATTCATAATTTTTATCATTTAAAAATAGATTTATCTAGTATTTCCTCAACTACTGTTTCTGAACCACCACCACCACCACCCCACTTTTTGGAGAGCTTAATTGTATGTGTCTTTGTCTTCTGAAAGCTGTTTCAGCATTTACTGATGCGCTTTGTGTCTATTTAGGTATCTGTTATGTTTCCTCTGCCTGTTTCATTTTGTATAGCTTCTGATGCTATGTCTACATGACCATGGATCTCTTCTCTTACAAATTCAAACTTGGCATTTATCTCATTTGGTATATTTTAAATATCAAACTCTGTCATTGTTAGCCCTAGACACTCAGTCTGAATCGTTTTTTAAATTTATCTTTCATATCTCCCATTAATTTCTTCAACGTGCAGTAGAACACAATTAAAATACCTTCTTAAAAGTCCTTGGCTGCTAATTTTAACATGCTTGTCATTTCTATATCAGTTATAATTGCGTTTTTCCCCCCTCTGGAAGATGTTGACTCTCCTCCTTTGAAAGCCTCGTAGCTTTTTATTGGCTACCAGAGAGTGTCGGTTTTTGCTTTTCTGGGTGCTGCATCATTTTGCACCCTAGCCATAGTCTCCAGTCTCACTTTGGGATGTAGCTAAATTTCTTGACAACAGTTCTACACTATTGGGATCCTGCTTTTAAGATAATGACGTGCCTTTAAGTATTTAATTTACAATTAATAATGTCCAGCTAAAAGTAGAGGGAAGATCTTTCTGCAAACTGGGCCGTTCTGGGAGTCACTGCGCTCTGGAGGCTGCCTGGGAGGCATCTCTTTGCAGCTGCTTCTCACTGCAAGCTGCGCTCTCTAGCTAGACCTTGCCGAGTGCTTCAGACTCTCTCGTGGCTCAGCTCTCTAACGACACTTGCAGGAGGGCCCACGCACATCCACAGCCCCCGCGGGCAGTTCTTCCTGCTCTTGTACTTTTCAAGCCATGGTGGTCTTCCCTGGTTCACAGCTCTTATTCATCAACTCATAAATTCTATCACAAACACTGTCTGGGTTTCTCTCCTTACACAGTAAATTTGGTCAATCGTGTCCCAGAATTCCTTGTTATTTGTCTCTCTGGGATCAACATCAAGATACCCAGTCTCCCATGCAGTATGGCGCTCGCCTTTAATTCCAGTACTCCAGAGGGAGAGGCAGGTAGATCTCTGTGAGTTCAAGGACAGCCTGGTCTACAGAGTGAGTTTCAGGACAGACAACGCTACACAGAGAAACCCTGTCTTGAAAATAAAACAAAGAAAGAGTGGGAGTGGGGGCGGGGGAGAAAAAAATCTAGTATCTTGATCAGCAATACTTTATATATTTGGCCCATTGTTTGAAGATTTCAGGGAACATAAATCCATTCTCTGTTTCTCTGGCTTGGCCTGAGTAGAATTATTAAGTTACTTACATAATTAAAAACTTAATCCAAAAGGAAAAAATTAGTTTCTGAAAACTGATAAGAGACTGAAATAAATTAGCATACTTTTGCACCAAGTGAAGGTCATAACGGTACAGAATAACTGTAACAGGTTCCAAAAATGCACAGTTGTGCTTTTTGGTTTCCATGCAGATGCAAGGAAACCTCAAAGTCTTACAGAGGTAGAATATTGCTAATATTAACATCATTTTAGTCTAACCAAATGCTCTAACATAGCATAAGTTAAAATTTATGTTAACATGACTAGAGAGCAAAGTTTCTCCCATAAAATTATAACAGCAAAAGAAGTTAAATTTTAGTAATATTGTGACAAAAAATGGAAATATTAATACAAATTTCAAATGATTTTCTTTCAAACATACTTTTCTGCTAGCTTTGCCCATTGATGAGGCCTCGAACAAATGACAACCTAATAGTAGTTAATGTTCCAAAAGCTCATATTTTGGATTTAGAAACCCTTGAGGGAAATGCTGACTCTCTGGGATCCGACCAGGTAAACAACAATAACACCATATACTGTGTTCAAAGAAGGAACTTTGTTTAGCTACTAATGAACCTTGTGAGGAAAGCACCTGGGGCCGCCCACTGGCCCATAGCGGGATAATTTGAGCATAAGAATGAACACTAAATATGCTTGTCTGAAGTATATTCTATTCATGGTGATGAAGAAAGAGAAGGCAATAGATATATTGATTAATTAATTAAGAGCTATAAACACAAGATAATCAACATTTTCCCCCTCTTAAGAAAAACTCGCAATAAAATGGATTGAAGTCAGCATTTAAGAAACTATGCACAAACTATATTCTTGATAGCAAACACAAGGTGAGGTAAGGATTTTATTGAAGGAAACCATTACTCTCTTTTCTCCTTGACCTTTAGCATTCTATAGAGCCCAGCGTGGCCTCCAACAGGTGATCTTCATGCCTCAGCCTTCTGCATTGCAGGTGTCTGCCATCACTGACTCCACAAGTTCTGTTTGCTCCGAGCCAGGAAAGTATATATGAGAATTAGGATATGCCTTCCTGAATGAAAATCAGAAATGTCAGTGTTTACAGAATAATGACAGACGAAAGCTTTCTCATGCTAGCTCTTACAGAAATGCCACACTTAAGGCTCCATTTGTGAAGAAAAAATATGCAACTGTGACAAATGGGTGAGGTTATTTTAAATCTAAGTTCTTCTTTCTCTCTGGGCTTTGGTAACCATTTATGGCTACAGCATATAATATCCTATCTCTGTCGGATAAGCAGGTCGGTAGCAAAGAAAAGTACACTAACACACAGAAACTAACACTTGTTTGGAGAGCACGAGCTAATCTGAACAACCCACTATGGTCTCCAAGGCAACGCTGGCCCAAACCAGGGTTAATATGCAATGAGGATGTAAGAAAGAAAATGATAGAAATATTTTTGCATATAACTCAATCACGTTTTGAGAAAAAAAATCTAGTAGCAAGGTTCTTTATAAAATAAGAATCAGACATGAAAAAATACTCTAATAAAGCAAACATTCTTAAAGGACTAGAAAGAACAAACCATCAAACACATCTTTTTCCTAGAAATATCCTTGAGATCAGATAATCATGCTGTTTTGAACACAGGACTCTTGGGAGGCAGGCTAAGGGCTGATTTTGAAACTAATTTGGGAATGCTACTTAAATATTTCTGGGTGTCAATTTTCTCATCTATAATATAGGGCCATTAAATTGAATTATTCAGAATAATAAACAGGAATGCATATAAATGATTATATAAAATATATTAAATATATGTAAATTACATATAAGAATACTATACAGTCCTATAGTACAATTTTAAAGAGATTTACATTATTTATAGTGTGTGTGTGTATGTGTGTGTGTGTGTATGTGTGTGTATGTGTGTGTATACACATATGAGTTTGGGTGTCCACTGAGGCCAGAAAAGGGTACCAGATCCTGGGGCTTTTAACAAAAGTCTAGTTCTCCATTCAGGAAGGGAGCCCTCTTAGCCGCTGTGCATTCTCTCCAGATGCCTCCCCACGCTATACACTTTAACATGTGGTAGCTTGGCTTCTGACTTCGACTTAGCTTTTAGATAAGCCAGCCCAGTGATTTCAGCTGTTGTCAGGTTACAATTTAAGGACTCTATAGCCCAGTAAGACAGAGTCTCCGAGAATGAGCAGATCCTCTGAGAAGGAAAGTGTGGGGAGAACAGTCACTAGAGTAGTTTGAAGATGGCATAAAGTGTGGGGTAAAGAGGGGTTGCTGCTGAGGGGGGTATGTCTACATCAGTGGCCTAAGAGATAAGTTTGCTGATGTCTAGACTCATCAGTTTTCATATTAGACACTCAAAAATGATCAGGAGAAAGATTTCCTGGCCAAAGCCAGATCATCGTTGAGTCAGTCGGAATATGGAAGCCATCTTTTTCCTTCACTCGTCAGCGGGTCTTAGTGCCCCGTCTCTGAAGATGACTCTTACACGTCTCCGTCTTCTGAGAAAGAAGTGCAGCAATGCTGAATTTCCCATTTCATTTGCTGTGTGTTCCCACCCCTCACCTTCCATTATTTGTGTCTCAGTGTAAAAGGAATGTATGCTTTCATGGTTTGATGCTTTCATGTTGCATCATTGAGGTCAGGAAATTCCCTCCAGAAAGGATTGCTAAGGTGATGTGAGTGACAGCACTTAGACAGCCTTGCTCGTTTTGAATTTGACCTCAGCAGATACGAGAACTCATATGTGGGTGGGCAGAGATCCATGTATGTGGAGACAGGAGCAGATGCTGGACGGGTCATCAAAGAATTTCAAGACTCGGTAGATATCACCATAATCCTATGAGCTAACATTTTTAATAATTCAGAATTAAATGTCTTATGCTAAGAAAATGATGCTATCCTGAACCCTTTTCCTACTTAAAGCAAGGAAAGAGAACCCAAATCATTATTGACTAATAATTTCTAGACTGAAAAGACTGCATAATAAATCATCCCAAAATCAATTGAAAGACATCTACAAAAGAACGGGTCACTGGCATTGTTACAAATGGGTCTCGACTGATCTAATCGTCCAGGACAAAATGACAGGGCTGCTGGATTGAGGAGAAAAAGTGGAGACAATCTATCTTGAGCTCGTTGAGGGACAGGCCCTAATTCACATGACAACCTCATTAATAATGCTGCCATGGTACCCTTTATCTGTGCTCTCTTCGCTACACTGTTAGCAGGTGTCTTCTGATTCCTGGAGCTCCTCTGAGTGGTCCAGCCCCAAGTCCAGGAATCCAGAAAATGAGTCCTAAGGATCTCTGCACTTGAGCAGGCTGTGCCCTCCACAGGGGAGGGTCCTGCCCCACTTCCCTTCCTCAGGCAGAGACAAAACTGCCGAGCTCCTGGAAAGGAGTCACTAAGTGTGGCTGCGAGTCGCCGCTCCCTCTTTATCCCTCTAGCTCTCTTCCTACCTCTTCGTCCAACGACAAACGTGTAGGCTCTTGACTGTCCTGCTTGGCAGCCGTGGCATCTGAAGGGAGATCATGAGAATGTGTCGGCATTTGGTTACCAACTCTCCATCGGTGGGTGGGTGAGTTCTACAACTGTGTGTGACCCAGTGAGAATCTGTAAATGCCCTCAATGCTGTTTAAGGAACTATGTAAGAGATGTAACACGTGGTGCATTGAACTCATACATGCAGAGGCAGCCTAGACTCAGGGTGACTTAGAGGACGGACTGTGGACCCTGCCTCATTGGGTCCGAATCTTCGAGCTTCTCTGGTAGCGCTGTGCCCTTGAGTAACTTGCTCAACTTCTCTGTTCTGATGTTCCTTTCCCACGCGCCGTTTCTAACCTTTATTCATACAACATGCTCCCTGAAGAACTGTCAGTCCCATTGAATCAGCCCTGGGAACGTGAAACTAATGGACAGAGATGGAAAAGGACGTGCACTGATCCCAGTCACTCTATCACGTCCCAAAGAGCTTAAACTGGTGACGCTGGCAGTTTTTAAGCTCTCTTATTAAATGATCTGGATTTTATGCATCCTTGCTGGCAATTGACATCATCTCTAATATTATTTCAATGGAAAAATGGAAGAAAATTTTAGAACTTAATTTGTTCTGAGGTAAAGTCTGCCATTGTAGCCAAGTCTCAGTAAGGTTAGAGCTGCCACTTGAGGCAGAGATGACATGTCCCCAAGGGAAATCTTGTTTAGGCTGTTTTGTGCCACTTACAATTAAAAGCAGTTCTCAGTAAGTAAAATGGCCCAGGTATGCCTATTTTTAAAGTCGCCATTTTGTTCTATTTTCTTTCTTTCTTCTGGAGACAAAAAGTACGGTTTTTAGTAAGTATGGAGCAATCTACAGGCCTGTGGGTGTGAAATGGTGATACTTTGGGGTAATTCAACCATCTTTGTGGTTCTTGTATCTGCTGGCTAAAACAATGGTGAATGGCTCTGACTGTCCACATCCCATAACCCTGCCCTGATGGAAGCTTGTCTTTGGCTAAGCCTACCTTCTCTTTGACCTCATAGCATACCCTCTGTTTACGAGAGTGCTGAGGTGGGTTCTGGAGGTTGGTGAGGCTAACATCAAGGGAGCCACAGATGTGCTGTCTGCTGCCAGTACTTCCTTCCTTCCTTCCTTCCTTCCTTCCTCCCTCCCTCCCTCCCTCCCTATTCCTTCTGTCTTTATTATTATCACTCTTGTTGCTGGCGTTTTTGTTTTTGTTCTTGTTTTTGTTTTTTTGAGACAGTATCTTGCTATATAGGCCAGGCTGACCTTGAACTTGTAGCAAACCTAAAGTATTGGTATTGAAGGCATTCTAGGCTACACTAGTTGTTGTTGGTGGTGGTGGTAGTAGTGTGTGTGTGTGCGCGCATGTGCGCGCGCGCACACACACACACACACACACACACACACACACACACGAGCGTAAGTATGCATACATTCACCTATGTAGGTTAGAATTTAATGTTATATGTCTTCTTCAATCCTCAATTTATTTATTTGCTGATGTACAGCCTTTCAGTGAACCTGGAGTTCTCCTGCTCAGTTGCAGGGTCATAACTTGCACCCCCAACACTAAGATTGCTATAGCTAATGCTGGCTGGGCCTGGGTTTTTGCAGGTGCTAATGGTGGGCTTGGGTTTTGCATAGACATTAGGGACATGATGCTGGGGTTTGTGGGAATTTCTAAAGCTTGTGGGACATGCCCCTTGGGCTAGTATGCAGATATAAGTGAGTATATACCATTTGAGTCTTTCTGCTTCTGGGTTAACTCACTCATTATGATCATTTCTAAAGCTTGTGGGTTTCTTGGACTGGTCAGAAAATCCAAAGGAAGGCAAAGAGGTAGAGACATGGGAAAGCAAGGTTGTGATATGATGGGCTGGTCTTGGTAAGAAGGTAGAGGCAGAGGAAGGGAGAGAGTTCTGAGATCCAGCTCAGGGTCTCCAGCATTCCTGAAGGGCAGTATCCCTCAGTGCTTCCATGATTAGTGTGGTGTTCTGTTCTGCTCTGACCACAAAGGATTTTGTATATTTGGTTTTTTGTTTGTTTGTTTTGCCAAGCATGTTAGGCTTTGATTTTTGAGAAGTCTATATATAAAAACTGAGAACAGTATTTTCCAAATATGTTGGCAGAGATATTGTGCCTTAACTTTGGATGGATCTAATCTTCCAGCTACCACACCAATGAGACCATCAGTGTGCCCACACACCAGTGTGTCCATGCATCAGTGAGACTGTCAGTGTGCCCACACATGTATGTGCCCATGCACCGGTGAGGCTGTCAGTGTGCCCACACACCAATGAGACCATCAGTGTGCCCACACACCA
>OU015750.1:107474352-107529894 GCA_907169655.1 Acomys percivali
TCAGTGTGCCCACACACCAATGAGACCATCAGTGTGCCCACACACCAATGAGACCATCAGTGTGCCCACACACCAGTGAGACTGACAGTGTGCCCACACACCAGTGTGCCCATGCACCGGTGAGACTGTCAGTGTGCCCACACACCAGTGTGCCCACACACCAGTGAGACTGTCAGTGTGCCCACACACCAGTGTGCCCGCACACCAATGAGACTGTCAGTGTGCCCACACACCAATGAGACCAACAGTGTGCCCACATACCAATGAGACCATCAGTGTGCCCACACATCATGGTTTACTCTCATTGGTCAGTTTTGAATTCCACTTTGCGTGCCTAACCCACAGCAGGTCTGCACCTGTTGAACATGACCAATGCCCCCACGAGAGAGCCCACAGAGGAGTGGTGAAAGGATGTCAGATGTTCACACTTTAGCAGAGCCTGTGGGCTCCCATAGGGCTTCTGCTGCAAGGCCCCGAGTCTGGTAACAAATACATCCCAAGCCTTATAATTAGGCTAATGCAACCAGCTAAGAGGAGAAAATAACACAATGATGGCGTGGGGTCGGGGGGCCATCACCACTCACTGGCCGTGGCTTCTGGGAAAGGATGACTCTCTCAGGACTTCAGAACAGTGGCCCTAAGTACAGCGCCTCCCACTCAGTGAAGGAAGCCTGTCCAGTGTTATCGGGGACAGAGTACATTTTCAATATCATCAATAATAAGACTCATGTTGTCACTGCTAGGTTGAAAATGCTCAAATACATGTTCTTATCATTTGATGGTTTATTCTTTTGTGTTTGCACATCTACTTATATTGTGCTTTTAATAGATGTGTTTATAAACAAATATATTGAGTGAGTGTCCCTTATTTAAAATGCTTAGAACCAAAAATATTGTGAATTTCATTTTTCAAATTTTGGAGTATCTTCCAGTACCCACTTGAGATAGAGTGGGGGAATGGAGCATAAATCTAAATATGGAATTTACTATATTTAAAGTACTTCAGATGCACATTTTTCACATAACCTGAAGGTAATTTTACACATTTTTGGTGTACCCCTGTTTTGACAGTAACCCTTCACGCAGGGCCAGGTGTGAAGTTTTCGGCTTATGGTATTATGCAAAAGCACAAACTCTTCCAAATACGGGAGCATTTCAAAGTTTCGAGGCCAACTTGTGTGTATTTTGCTGAGCATCCCTAATTTAATTTTTATCCCTAATTTGTTATTTTATACACATATTGTGATTTAACAGCTTCTGGCAAAGTGTCACCAACATAGAAACATATACTGCTGGCGGGGGTGGCGATAAAAGAAGGCATCTTATGAGAACTTCCTGCCCTGTGCCTTTATTAAAAGAGGTTGTCGCAGGGTTGGGGTTGGGGTGGGGGCAGATAAAATGTTCCTAATCAGAACTTAAAACTCTTAAGTTTGTGGAAATAACAATAAGAAGAATAAATACATTTTGAAATAAGTAGGATAGTACCTAATTAACACTCATGGCAAGTGTGTGCAAGTGTGCCAGTCTGTAGGGATACATATGTAGAGAGCTCAGGTGAACGGAGGCCTCAGGCATGAGACGCCCCTGGAGCTGGAGTTACAAGTGGTTATGAGGAGGAGCCTAATGGTGTTGATGCTGGGATTCGAACTCAGGTCTTCTGCAGGGTCAGAGCAATCAACCGCTGAGCCCTTTCTCCAGCTCCTTCCGGGGATTTATGTAGGGAACTCTGAAGTGTGGAAAAAAGGGCACAATTTTCTAAGTAACCTGACTGGAAAAGGCCTTAGTTGGTTCTCTGTGGTAGCCCAAGGACAGTCCTTCAAAATCAGGACTTAATTATTTTTTAAATAAAATGTGCGAAACAGTTTACACTGGAGACTGTTTATGCTTTTAGATATTGCAGCTGCTTAAAAAAATGGAACAGGCCAGGCAGTGGTGGTGCATGCCTTTAATCCCAGTACTCGGCTCGGGAGGCAGAGGCCAGTGTATTGCTGTGTGTTTGAGGCCAGCCTAGTCTACAAAGTGAGTCCAGGACAGCCAGGGCTACACAAAGAGACCCTGTCTAAAAAAAAAAAAAAAAAAAAAAAAAGGAAAGGAAGACTATAGCTGGGGTTTGCAGCCTTGTGTTTTATTGTGTTATTTTTGTAGCACAGGCTTAGTGTAGAGGTGGGTTTTCCCAGCCTGTGCCAGGAGAGTCTGGCCACAGATGCCATTGCAAACTGGTCTTCTACTTATTTTCCTCCACCATATTTGGTCACATAAGATAAACCAAAGGAATGAGCAACACCGAGTGTGAGAATGTTTTGAAAGCAACGACTAAAATTTTATTTAGAAACAACAACAAAACTCATTAGAGTTGGAAACGTTAGGAGAGGAGGTCCAGTTTCCAGCTCTTTCTGATCGGCTAGACCTGGTGTTTGTGGACAACAACAGCAAACCAATCTCTGTTTCTGTGGTGGTTTTCTGGAGAAATCTCAGCTTGCCTTTCATTTCACGCATGCATGCATGCCTGTGTCCTTGAGCACGCCCTGGCTGCAACAGCGCTCTGGTCGAAAGGCCTCAGCCTGGAGTTGTCTTCAAATCAATACCAGCCTCCTCAGCGGAAGGAAGCTGAACCATCTTTAACTGTGACAGCATTTCTCCTCGAATCAGGTCAAGCCCAGGAGGCTTGATACAAATGGAAGAGTAATTTGGGGTAACAGTTAAGACCCTTGTATTAAAGCTTTCACTATCAATGACCAAACAAAATGACCTGACAGATTGGACGATGTTTATGGGATGATTAGATGGTTTTGTTTTGTTTCTTGCCATTATCCCTTTTCTACCTTCACAGAGAAAAAGACAACATTTAAAACAAACAAACAAACAAACAAACAAAACCACAATATCTCTTAAGAGGTCTGGGTCTTGGATTCCTCAGGAGATGTAGTAGTTACACTGTCCTCCCCAGCCAGCCTGTTTTGTGTCTGTGTTGCCTTTCACATGAGGATTCTGTGAGCACACGACAATTTTTAGGCCATGCTTTTAAAGTGTAACATTTTAATAAAAGTCATCAGGCTGCAGGAAATGGGATCCCATCCAGCACAGCTAGTGCACTTCCTGATACGTCTCCCCCCCAGAGGCCGTCCCAGGCATCACTAATCAAGTGTGGGATTATTTCCCATTGAGCTGAATAATACCATCACGCAACATGTCAAGCTTCTACAACCAATTCATCGCACTTGTTGTTAGAGAGAAAACCCTACGTGGGTACAAGAGGAAGGCTTTCCTAAAAAGTCTGGATTGAAACACTTAGGGAAAAATAACTGAGGAAAGATCACAAAGGGAAAATTTCAGCTTTTACATAGGTAGATTATAATGAATTAAATGTGATTAGTAATGTTGCGATATTTCTTCATAGATTCATCCCTAGGTTCTGGAATGGTAAGTATAATAGAGTGAATACATTTTTGCTGAAAGAATGAGCTATTAACTACCTTGAGTTCATACTTGTTTTCTTTTTTAGCCACTATGATGTGATACCAGAGAAGGAATCCAGAGTCATAGGTCCGTAGCTTCTTAGAGCTAAAGTGGAGGCAGTCTGCACAAGTTCTATAGTGACACTGTTCTCCAAGCCATAACACTTAGGCATTTTTTGGGTTGTCTTTCTGCATATAGCCAATTGGAGACTAAGTCTGGTTTCACAATATATCTCATTGTCACCAGTTCAAATTGTATAGAAATTGCACCAGGTAATACCTTTATCACTGCATTGAAATCTTTAATTTTTAATAGAGTAGTTTTATTTTGCTTAAAACAACAAGAAATTTAATTAAATAAGAATATTATTTAAAAGATTTGATGTACTATAACAAGATAATTTTAGAGTTTATGAAAATTTGAATAATTATGTAAACTATGAAAATTTTTTCTTATAACATATTTCACTTTATTTTAAAATTATGAACATATGTGTGCTGACTATGGAAATGTGCACATGAATGCACTGCCTGTAGGGGCCAGGAGGGGGCATCAGTCACATCCCTCCGGGGCTGAAGAAGAAGCAGTGAGCTGTCCCACGTGGGGTTTAGGACCCAAACTCAGCTTGGCTCCTCTGGATAACTGTATGTGTTCTGACTCACTAAGCTATCTCTTCAGCTCCTAATCTTATATTTCATGAAATTATTAAAGTGTAAAGTTTTTCAGACAAAAGTCGTAGATTTTAATACCTTTACTTTCACCAACAGCAAAAGCATGTAGAATAAGGGCAAATAGTTAAAACAAAATATTAATCTCAGAGAGTTGATGTGCCCACATATCAGACACAGACAGCTACCTAGTGAGTAAAATCAAGGATTGCAGGGGACTAAAAATCAGGATAGGCTAAAATATCTGCATGATGGCTTTTAAAGGGAAAGGTAGTTGGGATAATAGCTATTTAGAGTCTTCCATTCATCCAGAACGATGTTAATTCAAGGTGATCAATTAAAAATTCACTGCAGTATCTAGAGTATATTAAGTGGGAGGCAACATAAAAAAATCATGCAAGGAGGGAGAATACATATCAAACAAAGATGATTCCTATGAAGTTAATTTTTAATAGAGCAGTTTTTTTATTTTTCTTAAAACAACATAGAACTTTAATAAAATATGAATATTATAAAAAGGTTTGCTATAACAAGAAAATTTTAGGGTTTATGAAAATTTGAATAATTACGGATGTAGCCATAAGAAAACAATGGTAGCTTCCACCGCAGCATTTTTTTTTTTTTGTAGTTGTGAAGACACTACAATTAAGTGGGCAAATACACTATTAATAAAGAAATATACTATGCACAAAGTAATCTGGAAAGAATATATTAGTTGTAACATTTTTGTTGTAGAATGGTAGGTTTATAACCTATTCAGAAAGCAAAATAATATATATGTATTATATATATAATATATATATTATATATATATATAATTTTAAATGTACTTTCTAGCTTGAAAACACTGGAACTGTTCGAGAATAATGGCAAGGACTTGAAGGAGTTTTAACTACATGAAATAGTTACTTTGAGGCTGGAGAGAAGGTTCAATCATTAAAAGAATGCGGAGGACCTGAGTTTGGCTGCATGAGTGCCAGGCAGCACACAACTCCCTCCAGTTCTATGGGATCCAGCGCCCCCTTCTGGACTCTCTGGGCCCTGCGCTCACAGTCATAAGTACCAAAACACCAACAATTAACAATAACAAAATCTGTATTTTCAAAATAAAACACTAATTTGTTTTTTTTTTTTCTTTAGCAAAACCAATTTTGAGCAAAGAAGGTTTTTGTTAAATCTGGTGTGTAAGATACATGATGACCTGATAGACTCTTCTTGTACTTTGTTGTATATTTTAAACACACCAGACTTAAAAATAACATTTTTTTTAAAAAAGTCCCTTTCTTGCCTGATTACATAAATGTTTTTAAACGGGCTGTGTCAAACAGCTTGCTACTGAAAGACTGCTTCGCCAACATTTACAAACCTAAACTAAATGACATCATTTTAAAAACAATTTGGCTAACGACAGCGCATGTCCCTCAATAATAACTCCATTCTTGTTTAATGTTTTCAAAAGCACTTTCAAACTCTCTTTTGTACTTTCCTGAAGTGTATTGCTGCCTTGGATGTTCGACAAGATGGAGAGTTGCCTGGGAGAGAGGCCTCTGAGCATGTCCATGAGTGACCGTCTAGATCGGGCTCATTGAGGAAGGAAGAAATGCCCATTGTTGCGGCACCATTCCGAGCGCTGAGATCCTGGACTGAAGGAAGAGGAGAAGTGAGCTGAGAAACAGCAGTCATTAGTGAGGGTCCAAGGCGACCAGCTGGGCTTCTGATCCAGCTGCCAAGCCTTCCCGCCATGCTAGAGTGCATCCGCTGGGGTAACAGGACAATAAATGCGTCTTTCCTGACTTGTTTCTCATGAGGCATTTTTGTCACTTCAACAAGGAAAAGAGCTAATACTTGGTGGTTTCTTACATTCAAATCTTGCTTATTATGCTGTGAGCACCGATTCCTTCTCTTGGTGTTTCCCGAGTGTGTGTCTGCCCAGGCTTTAACACTCAGTGCTCAGAGAGAAATATGGTCCCTGCCCTGGGAGAACTTATTGTTCACAATTTTCTAAGCAATCCCACATGGTTGTGAATTTAGAATTCACTCTAAAAAGTCAACTGAGGACTGATGGACAGGCAGAGAGTGCAGTAAAGAAAAACATCTTAGCACGTAAAGCATAACACAGACCAAAAGCCCCATCAATTAAAAAAAAAAAAAGTCAAGGTATGGACAGATTACAAGAGCAGGGCTGGGGAGATGCCTCATCTGGTGGGTGTTTACCTTGCAAGCATTGTGGAGCTGAGTTTGGACTGCCAGTACCCATGTTAAAAAATAAATAAATAAATAAATAAAAGGCCAGTGTTGATGGTGCACGCTTGTAATCCCAGCTCTGACCAGATAGGAGGCAGAGGTAGGCAGATCTCTGAAGATCGCTGACCAGCTAGCCTACTGGCTAAAGTTCTAGGCTCTTGAGACACTCAGTATGATACAAAAATACTAAAAACACTTACAGAACAAGGGTCTGGATTGTCCTCTGACTTCCACACGCAGCTGTACATAGGCATATATGCAAACCTACATACACACACACATAAACACACACACACACACACACACACACACACACACAAAGAGCAGAGTGACAGTGCGAAAAGATGCGAAGGGCTTAGCATTCAGAAAGCTATCTACAGAAATGAAACAAGCAAACAATAAACAGGGGAAGACACACAGTCATGTAGTGAGGCAGCTAGCAGTAACTAAGGGACGTACAGGAAGTCAAACATGGGGGATGTTTAGAGATGGTCTCTGAAGGAAATGAGCCAACAAGAATGAGGAAGGCTGAAGCACAAGCTGGACCCATGCTGCAGCTTTCTAACCTACCTCAGTGAGATGATAAGTGTGCATCCCAGTCATGGTAAACACCACTCCCTGTCTCTGTATCTAGTGCTTTGGCTTCAAATAAGGATGCTGGCTTCAGTGACATAGGTAAGCTACAGAAGACAAATTTCCAGCATTCTCTGAAAGCCTGTTGCAACTTTATCCTTCTGTGCTAGCCATGGGAAACCTCAGTGTCCAGTCATGACGAAGTGTTGTTGGTAAGGAGGCAGACCCATTTGAACTCGGTGTCTGGGATTTAGCTACAAACCAAGATGGAACGCACTTCCTGAGAGTCTCCTTTAAAGCTTGGTAACGAAATGCTTTGGGGTCTCCCAAATATTGTTACTCATCATGTGTTTGTCCCATAAGGAAATCTGCAATAAAATTCCAGGATCTAAGATAAGTGCACTGGCATGCCCAAGGAGGTGATGAAGAGATCACGGGAACTCTTCACGTAGACTGGAGCTTAAATATAGGCTCAGCAGCTTGCCAAGGCTGCAGGCTGAGCCTCCCTCTCTGAGTCTCAATGTCCCCATCCATTAAGTATAGTTAATGATTCATACTTGGACAGGTGGTTTGAAGGAAACAAAGAATTTTGCAGGTAAGATGTTTTGCCCTCAGGGACAGTATAAGTCCATCCTCCATGGCCTTCTAATGGCAGCTGCTGGTCTGTGGGCCTGTAGTGCTGGTGATGATCACCAGCCTTTATACTCTCAGCAACTCTGAGACAGCAACCCAACCCCCTGACAGATACTTCAGAGAAGGGCTCCCTGACCCAAGGGGGTCTACCTGATCTGTCTACAATGAACTCTCCATTTCATTTTATATTTAAACTTGGTTCGTGCTGCCTCCCTACCGTTTCTAAGTGCCGGGTACAGGGCACCTAGAGTGGAGGTTGGCAAAACCATTACCCAGAAAGAGCAGTTTGAAGGAACACACTGAATGGCAATTTTCAAAATGATGAAGAGACTATCATCATTAACAATGATCACATAAAATCCTCTGTGCATCTGTTCCCACAGTAGGAGCATGTCTCACGGTGGAAATGTGATAGTATTTGAATTGGAGTTTTAGCTCAGTGGATCATCCTGCTTTCAAAGATGGATATCTCAGAGTCCATCCAGGCTGTGTTTATCTCACAAAAAAAAGCAGTCTTATTTCCTTAATAAAAAGAGAGAGACAGAGAGAGACAGAGCACAGAGCATAGAGTTTAAGAAAAATGGAAGAAGCTGTGGCTATTCTCTTTCACCCAGACTCTGAGCATCTGCATCCCTACAGCAGAACCCTATCTCTTATGGCACAGAGGTTTTCCTGAAAATGACGTGGTGCTTAACTGTTGCTACAGCAACTGTGAGGAAGAATAGGACATGAGCTACACCATGAAGGCAGAAGTATTCGATTTTGAGCACAGATTACACAGGAGTAAATAATAGCCATGAATCAGCTAAGCAGAACGACATAGCTTCCTCACCATCCACAGTCCAGTTTCCTGAATGTACAAAGTGGGCAGAGTGGATGTGAATATTAAACCTGACATTGTAACACTAAGAAATTTCCCTATGCTAAATGAAAATACTGAAAAAAAAAAAACTGAAACCTATACCTATTTGGCAGAGTCTCTCTCTCTCTCTCTCTCTCTCTCTCTCTCTCTCTCTCTCTCTCTCTCTCTCTCTCTCTCTCTCTCTCTCCTGTATTCCCAAGAGAATTATCTAGAATTTTTGTGACAGCTACCATATCCTTGGGGTACCCTGAGAATGCCTGAGCCTGCCTACATGCAATTCTGAGATAAAGTAAGGAGGAAGAGTGGCTGTATTTAGTCCTTTCATGATAAACTACTCGCTAGTAACAATGGACTCATGAGACATATATATTGGGCTAATAGGAGATTTCCTTATTACTTTATGATCTAAGCAACAAGATGAAACAGGCCATGTCCCCAATCATCAAGACAAAGAGTTTTAAAGTACAAGTTTCCCCTAAGAGTTCTACCATAGATAAATGAGTGTGTAGGAGTTGAGAGAGTGTTGGGGTGGTCATGTTTGGAACCCTCTGACAGAGCACGTATTTGCGACATTGTTCTCCCCAGCCCCACAAACAAGCCAGAGTTCGTAGGACATCCAGCATGTGTTGTACCCCAAAGCCCCACTCCTTGCCAGCGTTTCTATTCCAGTTCCTGGAAGGTAAGGGAAATCTAACACAGATAGTCCTAGGATTGTGATGCTCAGCAAGCTGTAAAACAAATGAGTCTTATCCATAGGACAGCTGGTATACCACCCCATCTTCAATTGGACTCCACTTACCTCATACCCAGTTGCTGCATGACGGTATTAGCGGTTTCTCTTGCACCAGTGACAATGCCAGCACCAAAGACCCCTGAAATCCCATAAGGAAAGAGAAATCAGTCTGAATTCCCAGAGATCCAGGGCAATGCTGACTTTCATCAGACAATCCTCTAATAATTTATGAACTGGATTAGTAACCAGTCTCATGATTTGCAAGTTGAACTTGTCTTTACATAGAGTCAAAGAGGAATCTAAGATGTTCTGTGAGAGGAAAAAGTGTCTTCGTTTGTACTCATCACAAGATCCTGTTTCCTCACATAACACTGGCCTTCCCAGCTGTCTACTGTAGGGAACATGGTGTCTTTCCGGTTTCCAAAATAGCTGGTTCTTTTGCCTATGAACACAAAGCTGTTTTCTTCAATGGTGATATTCTCCTAATTCCTATTTGAGGGTCAACAGAGATGAGGTGAGAAAGGCATTGCTTGATCTCAAGTTTCCACCAAAACTCCTATGGTTAGTTAAGTCTTTATAAGGTCAACTAAGGTAGGACAATTCTTATGTCGGATTTGTAATCACCAACATGCTGTAGCTTTGATCTTATCAAAGATGACTCCATGTAGTCCCCAATAAATGAAGTGTAGGTTACTATCCCACCAGAATTAATTCTTTACCTTTCATACATATGGTCCCTACTGTAGGGAAGTCAACTTTCAAAAGGAGGGACATCTTTGAATATGTCTGAATCAGCTGTTATTCTCAAATATCAAGAAAGCAAACATCTGAATCTCTGCAGAACTAAGGGTTCAAAACCCGCTAATAAGACTTCCCATCGTAGCACAGCAGGCCACCCAAGTGACATTTCTAGGGAATAGAATCAACTTCCAGTAAATTAGCAAACACACACCGCAAATGGAAATATTCCATTGAATATTTATAAGAAATAAAAAATTGAAGGTATACTGAAAAACTTTATTGTTGAAACACCTTATGTTTCAAGCTAATCATTTAAACTGGAAAGCAGGATGTTGTCCGGATGGAAGAGTAATTAACATTTTATGAGGAACTGTGAGGTAGTGTTTGTTAACACAAAAAGGAAAAATAAAAGGAAATACTTTCCCAAGTTCACTTTGTTTACTTCATGTTCCAGAGACAAAAGTTTTAAGTGTTTGGTGGTGTGGTGGAGAAAGAACCTGGAGCCAGGAAAACTGATTATGACTAATGAACGTGTGGCCTTCATTTTCTTTTTTTCCGGCTAAAATGCAAACAAGGACCTAGTTTAAAGTCGCCTGCACGTGTCTGATTGTATACGCAGCCTCTTTCTCAAACAGGAGAGTCAGTAGGTCTGAGGTGGGGAAAGTGTCTCAAAATCCTATCAAGAGACAACAGGAGGCACGCAGAACCCAGTTCACCTCGCATTTCTGGGGAGATGTGCCCTACAACCGGAAAGGGTCTGCTGTGCTCCAGGGACACCACAGCAGGTGAGTTTGTACCCCGACTTCCAATTTTACCCAGGGCATTTTTGATCGGTGAGTTTGAGAGTCCAATTAGGGCTTAGAACATATTCAAATTACATATTCTAACAAACAAGTGAATCTTTATCAGCCAGCTTTGTATGCATACATAAAATATTTGATGAAGCTCACTTTATAGGAAGAAAAATGTTTGCTTGTTTTCGATGCCGAAAGTCTAAACTACATAGAAGAATCGGTACCACTCCCTGGCTGCATGCGTAGCTTCATAATGTGGAAAATGGTGTGAGTAGATGTCAGGATCCTAGGAGTAAATATAGAACAGAAAGAAGAAAGAAGAAAGAAGATGCTATCACATTTTTCCTTTAAAACAATTCTTTCTGGGGGGGGGAGAATTAACCCCCCAAATTTCCACTACCTCCCAATAGCACCAGCCGGCCAAACCATCAGTCACAGGGGATCTTTGAAAAACATCAACCATATTTATAGCACAGGACTGTTTGCTCCAGTTTCCATGTCCTCTGGTGCTCGGACTGTGCAGATCGCAAAATTCACAGTTAGTCAGGACCTGTCTTGTCAAATTCCATCTCAGGCTCACTGGGGTTGTTCCCCTGCCATTTCCAAGTCACTCCAGCCATCTAAACGAAGGCCATGCACTTTCGTCTAATCTCCTAGGCTCCAGTTTGCTTTGCCTTTAACATTTTTTTAAACCGATTAATGTATTTATTGTACTATGTATATGTGTTTGATCTGCATGTGTGTCTGGGCACCATCGGCATGCTTGGAGCCACAGGAGGCCAGAAGAGGGCATCAGATTCCCCGGAACTGGAGCCACGGAAGACTGTGAGCTGCTAGGAATTGAACCTGGTCCTCTGCAACAGCTCCCGGTGTCCTTAACCTTAGAGCCTTCTCTGTAGCCTCAGTCAGCTTTCTCAATTCATCCTCTGGTGCGGTTTGAATACACATTCCTGGCTCGCACATTCTCATTCACGTATACAAACTCATGCTGTGGATTCATTGCTTCTTCAAGGATGTCAAAACTCCCTTGCAGAGAAGAAAGGCTCTCCAAAAATTGAATCTATTTAGCATTGCAAATGATTTCATTCTATTTTCTTCACAGGATATCTATGACTGGACCAAACAATAAATGTCACATATCCACAGTTCCTCTCTCTAAGTTGTCCCATTTTTTTTTTTTTTTAAATCTGTCTACTGAAGTTCTCTTCATCTTCATTGGCTCAAGAAATAGAAAAGGCCAAATCTTTTAATTATATTTTCCTAGCAGAATATTTTAATTTTGTGTAAAACAGTCAATTTTATATATGTTTACATGTTCATTATAAGCCCATTTGCTATATAATCTTGGCATTTTTCATTTTTAATGCTTGTGTAACTTTCCATCTAACAGATGCACCACAATTCACGTAAATGCTTTTTCTATCAATGGCCATTTGGTCTCTTTCTATTTTTTTGGCTTTATGAACACTGTTGCAATTAATAGTCCCAGGGATAATGCTAGTTTTTTATTTTATTATCTTTGCTTAACTTTCCAGGAGTGAAATTACTGGACTAAAGGTATAAAAATTTTATAGTCTTTAGGAGCATATTGATAAATTGTTTACTAAAATTATTATACCAATTTTGTTGCCATTTATAGCAAGTATACTCTTTTTAAAAAAATTCAGACTTACTGGCTTAACAAAATAAAACCATGCTTCAGTATCTTATTAATATTTGTATTTTAATAAACGTACTTTCAGCATCATATTTCTATGTAAATTGCCTTTTTACTAGCTAAATGTAAACATCTGAAAGGTCCATCCACTATGTCAGTTTTGTTTTCTATCTGTGGTACTTCAGCATAGTAGGTGGTGTATACACATTTGCGCTGTTAATAAACATTTATTTACCATTCAAGACTTTAATATTCTTGACTAATCTATATGAGCTTTTATAACTAGGAGCATTAGTTTTTTGTCATCATTACAGCGAGCATTACCTTTTAATTTTAGCCTAATATTACTTTAGAAGACAAAAAATATAGAGCAAAAACTACTGCTTTATTTATTTATTTATTTTTTTATTTAAACTGCCTAAACACTTAAAAGTGGCATTTGCAGGCATGCTGATATCTTTCGAGTTTTCACCTGTTGTGCTGTCTTGTTACTATGTGAGCTTTCATTGGGAACAATTTTATTACCGTGAGCCAAGGCCTGTCCTCTTTGCTTACTCTCAGGCCCTGCTTGGTTGTGTGGCTGCTGAATCCACAGCCGCTGAGGGCTCAGCCGCTGAGCCTTTGATGTGGACCCCCGGAGCCTCGGCTAACCTTCTATTCGTGGGCCCCATATATATTTTTCTCCTAGGCAGGAGGGATTTAAATTAACACATCCAACACTCTGAGATTCAGGATTAAGTTCCCATTGCTGTTATGTTGGCCATAAGCCTCCACATCAGCTTTAATGACAGAACTCCTGCATGGGGCAGACGCTGGGAGCCTGATGCTTTAATGTCATTATTTGAATAAAAGGATGCTTTGATACAGACATTTTTATATGACCTAGAAAAACAAGTCATTAAATTTTAGGTATATTTGCATCATTAAGAAAAAGCGTTCGATTGATACTTCATTCTGTCTCCTACCCTCACTCTACCTGTCTGCGGCCTTATTGATCATGCGTGACCTTACCTGGGAGCAGAGAAAAATAAAAATAAAGATTAGGTTTTTAAAAACATCTTTGTAAGGCGCGTCATAGACCTAGCCATCGAATCTCTGTTTTGTTTTCCATTATAGAATAATTTTAGTATCATAACTCACCAGTATTGGTTAGGTTTCTCCAGAGAAGCAAAAGCTATAGAAAATAGAGACAGATTGATCCATAGACAGATGACAGGTAGATAAATTTCAAGAAAGAAATGCATCACGGGAGTTGGCTCCTGCAATTATGGGAGCCAGGAGGCTACACATAGGCTGTGTGAAACCCAGAGAAACAGAGTCTACGGTGTGTTTCCTTCCGGGTTGTAAACCTTAGGAGCCGGGGAAGCAGATGGAGCAATGCAATTCCGATTCTGCAGAGGAAACCAGATAGAACTGTGGGAAAGCTCGGAACTCTGAAGTCTGGGGGCCTCAAAACTAGAAGGTCTATGCGTAGAAGTACATGTAGATTAAAAGAAAAAAAAAAAAAGCCAACCACTCCTGTTGGCTCTTCTTGCACATCTACATGGTCTTCAGTAGGTTGGATGATTTCCTGGCCAGATCGATGAGCAGGGGTTTGATTAATTCTGTCTACTTCTTTCTGAAGGCCCTCCCTAAGCCCCACCCAGCACAGGGCTCACAGGCTCATCCACTGGGCACATACTGTCCCATTGAATGCCTGCGTGCTTCCCTACCACCCCTCCCTGGTGCTGACTGCTGAGTTGCTGTCCTAGGAGCAGTGAAAGGGCTCTCGGCCACAGGGCCTTGTATATTTCTTTATGCCGTTGTCCGCTTCCCCGCTGGTTCCTCCCCCACCACTTCTTCCTTCGTGAAAGTCCGTTGCACCATGTCTTGCTTCTCTGACCTTCCAGGCTTCTCAGCCAAACCTATGCCAGAACACCGCTGGCTTTCCTATGAAAACATCCGGGTCATTTCTTCCTCTATGGTTTTAGGCGGGGCCGTGGGTTGGAGGGGGGGGGGCAGAACTTGGAGGGAGACATCAAAGCCCTAGTAGACTCCCCATCTTTCTCCACCTGCTCCCGCAACCAATGCTGCTCTGAAGTCACTTTTTATGATGATTTTCTTATCTCGAACCTAATGCAAGGCCCTAGAAAGCAAGAGCTCGGCCATTTCACATTCATGTCTTCCCAGGCCACACTGAAACACATACGCCTTCATAGAGAACAACAGTTTCAGGAAGGAATGCATTGATTCTATCCCATCATCCTTCCCTGGCCCTCCTCTTTGATCCTGGGTACTCCCCTGCCTCAGTCAAATGAAACAGCTAACTCCTTCAGCCTCTTAGTTTTCATTCTTTGTCCCAGGGAGAGAAAAGCACCCGGATAGCACAGAAAAGAGAGCAGCCTCCTTTCCATTTCTGTGTTCAGACACTTATTTTCCCCCCACGGGCAGCGCGCATCGCGTCTCTCCTTCAGGAGGGCCCTGCCAGCCTCCCGAGAAGCACAAAGCCAGCCGCTGTCTGATTAGACAGCCTCTGTCTGCTGCTCACCAGTAGGCTCTGTGTTTCAGGCAACCTTCCTTCTCTCCTCTTGTTCTCTGAATACAGTTTCAGGAAATAAACACAAGGGAAAAAAAACCTTCATGTAATTGCTGCTGTCGAGTTCAGGTTCTTGGTGCTTCATTTTCTTTTGTGTACAGTGGTTTGCACAGATCCATCTATATTGTTCCGCACTATCTCCTCAGGCCTACAATCTCCTCCTCGCCTGAAGAGAAGTGAGGCTTAGCTCATGGATAGGGAAAGTCAGTGAGCCCTCTGTGGGGAAATAGCCAAGGACTGATGTGACACGTTTCCCAAACGAAGAGTCTTTCCCTTTAGTGTAGCATCAGTTCGTGGTTACCAGGAGCCCTGACTACAGTGAGCAACTCATGTATTTGGTTTCTGCGCATTTGCACTTCGGACATCCACACGTATCAAAGGCTCTCTTGTTTATTGTGTTTCCTCCTCATAAAAGCCAGAGCTTCTCACTGGGCTATGATCGGTGATTTTGCTACTATGTTACAGATCACAATAACCAGGGCATGCTGGCACATGCCTGCAATCCCTGCAATCCCTGAGTGCTCCCCTAACTACTCCCAGAATTCAACTGGAGAGATGAGGTCAAGGCTTTCCAGGTTATGTAATGGTTTTCACACTAGCCTGAGCTGCGGAGTGAAAACCTATCCCAAAATATCTGTGTACATATGTATGTGCCTATCTACCCACTGATATACAGATTTATGGGCATTTTTCCTTCATACTGTGCACACAGTCCACTCAGGCAAGGAAATGAAAAGAACTTCAAAGCATGGAAAAATTGCTCTGCATCCTCTGTCCATGTGTTTGCATACTTATCAGCATCCTCTAAACTTGAGAAGACGATCGTCTTAGTTTCTTCAAAATTACACAGTGCTTTCACAATGAAAAAAAAAATCACATAAAACCTCCCAGTTACTTTTCTGTTTCTGTGATTAAAACACCATGAACAAAAGTGACTTATGAAAGAGTTTATTGTGGCTTATGGTTACAGAGGTATAAGATGGCATGATGGTAGGAAGGTGCGGCAGCAGGTGGCAGGAATGGAGGCAGGAACAGGAAGCTCAGAGTTGGCATCTTCAAGTGTGAAGTACAGAGAGCAAACTAGAGGTACATGCTTCCTCTAGCAAGGCTGTGCATCCTAAACCTCTTCTGAACAGAGCCACCAATTGGGGACCAAGTATTCAAGAAGCGGAGCCTCCTGGGGCATTCTCATTCAAGCTACCAGATTATATAAAACAAAACTGGGACACACTTAAAATGGATGCATCCATGTTGGTTCTCAAATGCCATGCTGGATACATAGGATGCAGCAATCCTGTATCACACTCCTAGTCACGAGACGGTTGTGTGAGTTTATGACGTCATATCAAGAAGGGAGGTTTCATGCCAGTAAAAGATCAGAACAAAGCAGACCCCAGGTGATGAGCACCAACACCAAGGCGAGCTTAAATGACAAACTCAGATCCCTAATTATTATGTATATACCCAACTCTTCCTTAAAATTGAAGCCTTCATTCACCTGGTAATTTATGTTTTCAAAATTGCAACTTTTGTGAGGATGGCTCAGTTTAAGTGCCCATGGCATAATCTCAAGGACCACTGTTTGGATCTTCAGAGTCTCCAGAGTATTGGGTAGGAGGACAGCGCACCTGTAATCCATCCTTGGAAGGAGGAGAAGAGACAAAAAGCCCCTGGAGCAAGCCGGTTAGGGAGACTAGGCAGACTAGTGAGTTCTGAGCTTGACTGACAGACTCTGCTTCAATGAATAAAGTGTGAGGTCTATTGATGACTTCCGCATGCACAAACACATAGATTCATGAGAACCCATCACGTGTGTGGCCTCACAAGCATGCACATACATATGAAACACACACACACTCATAGAAAAAGAACACACATATGCACCATGCACACATAGAAAGAGAACCAGAAGCACACACATATATGCAACACACACACACACACACACACACACACACACACACACACACAGAGAACCAGAACATTTCTATCAAGGTTACTTAGCTCTCACAGAATCCTGCTACGTTTTTGCTAAGCAGCTCAGAGTTGATTAACCAGACCTTCAAAGCATTTCTATATCATTGTTTCTGAAATGCACTGTAGTATAAGCTTTCCTTGAAAAGAGGGAAGGTGAGAGGCCAGGTGCTGGATCAACTGAAGTACCAGGAGAGAACAGCAGAGCCCGAACACACATCTGCACCCACGTTTCTGATTTTCCTGAACTGCCTTTGAATTCTGGGACGTGCCAAAGCAGGTTGACCTAGCCTACCTCACAAAACTGAACTCAGCGTGGAGGTTTTGACATACCCCCATCTCAGAGCAATGGTGTCTTCCTGCACTGAATGAGTTTCTTTAGGAATTAACATTTATATCCTCCCCACAAGACACTCCAGGGTGCGTATTACAGACAAGCAATGATATGCCTTGGCAGTTAATGGCACTCAGTCAAAACTACCAGGGCATGTCATTATTAGGTCATAATACCCACCCTGGAGTGCCTTACAGCTTAATTGTTCCCTCTTCCATTCCAGAAACCAGCAAAAGACATATTTTGCTAATGTTTCTGCTTTGTTAATGAGTTCAGAATGGATGAACACATGTGTTCCGTCTCCTCTGCCTATCAAACGTGTATTCAGAAATAGATGCAGGTCGCTCAATCCCCAATTCCAGTTTGCATATATTACTACAATAAGTTTGTCATGACTCCGATGCATTGAAAGTGAAGATTTAGTATGCAGAGTCTGTCTAAATATTCAGACATTTAAAACTCAGGAGGCGTCCCCTTCTGCCAATGTCCTTAGCATTTATCTCCTCGTAGCATCTGTTTTCCTGCTAAAAATTTCCATTAATAGAGTTATGTTTTAATCTGGATTAGAATCCACAATAGACTGTTGCAAGTCTTTTGCATACAGAGTTTGGTGGACTCCTGAATTAGGATGTAAGTTTTCTTTTCCATGCGCTGAAGCTCTTCAAACAGAAAGGGGAACTCATGAAACACCTTAACCATCTCAGTCTTCTACCCTCAGCCACTGACTCCTGACAAGAAAAGACTGAGAAGCTGTGGAGAGAGGGAGGGGTGCATGTGGCTGTGTAGGAATGGAAAGGGTCTGTGTTCCTCCCAGTAAGGAGCCAGCTCCTGAGCAAAGGAAGAACATTGCTAGGAGGTATCCCGGAACAACCCTTCTTGGAAGGTTCAGAGTGAAGAGAAAACAAGTTTGGTTGAGGTTGTTCAATCTTTAACTTCCCTTCAAGCCAGGACAATCAATAACAAATAACAAGAAAAAAATTCTGTGCCATTGAAAACCTTCCACAAATCCTAGTTTGGAAGACCATTTCACTGGTGAATCCTTCTGAGCATTAGAAACTAAGGCCAATTTTTATCTACGTTCCTCTAGATATAGCCAGAAAGGAGGTCCTCAGTTCATCCTTGGAGGCCTGTAATATCTTGCAATATTAGACAAAGCAGAGCTGGAGAAGTGGTTAAGAGTTCATATCCACACAGCTCTTACCGAGAACCAGAGTTAGGTTTCTGTTACCTACAACTGTTGACTCCAGCTCCAGGGTCTCTGCTGCCCCTTTCAGGCCTCTGTGGTCATCTGCACTCAAGTGCATATACCCTCTACCCCAAGCCTCTATACATAATTAAAAATAAATTAAATGTTTTAGATTGGGCAATATTAGGAATCACAGGAAACATCCTCTGTCTGGTAGCAGCTTCCACAAAAGCCAGTGAAGCTGTAAAAATATCGAAACTCATGGTGAAACTGGGTGATTTCCCCCCAGAAGACTGGAAACAAGGCAAGGACATTTCTTATCATTTTTAGTTCACATTGTACTGGAGATTGTTAGAAACTGAACTTCTTTTTTTTTAATTTTAGCAATAATAGTACACTGAAGTCTTCTACAAACAAACTATGAAATGTGAGAAATCGGTTTTGAGACAAATGAAAGAAAAGCAAGCCTCATTACAAAACACTTGGGGTGGGGGGGAGGACTGATCTCAGTTGGTTAGCCACTCTTTGCTTCCTTGAATTTTGATCTAAAGATTTCATCTTTCAGTAGGTGATCGGGAAAAATCTACACTCTAGGGTGGCCAAGGTCACACTTCCCCTCCTGCGAGACAGAGTCATACAGGAGTGAGGTTCCCCCGAGCCCCACTCTTCCCAGAGCTGACCTTACAGGGATCCCTGCACATCAGCAAGCAGCAGAAGCCAGGCTGTGTGTCCCAGCTCACTCTGTAAGCAGACCACAGTGAGCTCCTTTTTCACTGAGATTCCCCCCTTCATCAAGGTTATCCATCCAACAGTCACTAGCACTGAACCCTTTTATCAGCCCCACTTGGTAATTATAAAATATTTGCAATTATACAATATGTTAATTCTCAGACAACTACAAACAGCTTAATCAATTGAGTGCATTTTATTATTTCTACTGCAAACATTATGAACTCACCACGAAGTCTCAGAGATCAGTAAATTATCCTCGATTGTTAAACTGCTGCCAAACCAATCAGAAGTTTTATTTGGATTTATTAGACCTGCTACATTATTTAGCCAGCAAGAGTGGGAGAAACAATGGAAACAAAGAGGCAAGTTGGAGCCACACTGCGAAGCCTGATAAGTCCCTGTGAATTACAAGGGAGAAGCCATCTAAATTCAAGGTGAGTGGGTGTCACCTGAAACCTTTGCTGTCTAGTTGAAATTAATGTTAGGCTGCCTTCTGGAGGCGTCTGGATTTCACACTGCTTCCATTCATGCTGAGCTTGGTTTGTGTGTCCCCACATATGTGCACACATGCACATATGGGCATGTCATAGATGATTAGATAGACCTGTATTTTGTACAGTCTTGTATATGCAAATGTCATAGGTTTACAGTTATGACACTGGAAAGTAGGGTTTTAAACGCCCATTAGAACTTATTACATTTCCCAAATAGAGCAAGAGATGGGACACCCTGTCAGTGTTTATGTCAAAAATGCATCCAGTGACAGCCACATGTTCCCAGTTATAAAGCTGGCTTTTATGCACCCCAAGGCTCTTTCCTCCCTTGTCTTAAATCTTTACAAAACAAATATAGTCTCTCAGTGATTTAATTTTTGTAACAACTGGATATGAATTGGAGGGTACATGCTGGCTGTTTAAAAATTATTTTTATTTGATATGTGCGAAGAATTTGCCTATAGGTATGTCTGTGTATTACATGCATGCCTAGTGCCCACAGAGCCAGAAGACGGCCTCAGATCCTCTGGAACTGGAGTTGCAGATGGTTGTAAGCTATCACACGGTGCTGGTAATCAAATCTGGATCCTCTGGAAGATGGACCAGTGCTTTTAAGCACTGAGCCATCTCTCTAACCCCTGGAACACATTATCACGAACCTAGTCCAAACAATCCTAGCTCATGGAGCTTACCTGAGTGAAATGGTCTAATTATGAAGAAAAAATTAGTGCAGAGTTAGTGGTTTCATCCCACCTTGTCCCCTAGCCTCCCACCCCCGCCCCAGAGGCACAAGCTTCCAGGAACACATGCTAGTTATTAACATTCTTTGTTTGTTTGTTTGTTTGTTTTTAAGCAACATACTCAGTTGTGATGTTGGGCAAAGCATTGGGGGGAGGGGAATGTAATAGTAGGGATTAAAGTTAAGGTTTTGCTCATGCTAGGCAAGCGCTCTCCCACTAAAGCACATCTCCAGCCCTCTTTTGCTATTTCCCAAACAATACCTTTAGACAGGGTCACACTAGGTTGCTAAGGCTGGCAGTGAACTTGAAAACCTGATTTGCTTATCTCGGTCTCCTAACTAGCTGAGATTCCAAGTTCGTGTCACTAGACAGTGTTATGAAAGTGTTCTGGGATGAATGGAGCATGTCTGATAAAAGTTCAGATGAAGCTACTGGTGACCTGAGGTAGAACTGCTAAGATCAACCTCATGTTTAAATTAAGGTGGTGTTCTGTTTTAAAGCCCCTGCTTAGATAAGATGTCATGCCTTGCAGCTTTCCTGACTCTGCCCACTAAACCCCTAGGGGTCCACGTTAATAAATGCAACTCCTGTTCTAGAGTCTGGCATTGTCCATGGCTTGGTGGAATGCTTTGATTGCATGTACATCTGTGTACCAGGCAGGTGCAGGGAATAGAACCTGGGTCCTCTGCAAGAACAGGAGTTGCTATTAACAGCTCAGCCATCTCTCCAGACAGGTTTGGTTGAATTTTTTCCTTGTAGAGTGGAAGTGGAAGAGGCCTGTGTGCATGAATGTATTTGCATACACTACCGCAAGCTGGACTTTCCGATGTGTAAATGTGATTTAACTGAGTCAGGAAGACTTATCGGTTCCGTCCACATTTCTAGATGTTTGTATATAGTCAAGTTGTCTGAAAGAGTTTCTGTGTGGGATACAGACAGACTGCTTTCTATTCATGGTCACATGTATGGCATTTCTCCTGAAAATGTCTTGCTCTGTTTAGCAGATCTGAGAGACTTAGCCAAATTAGAATTTTTCTTTGCAGATCAGTTATTTGAACTGGAATAAAATGAAAATCTGTGTGTGTTTCTTTTGGTCAGTGACTAAACAGAATGGCGCTCCCAACTGACTGATCTCTGACACAAAATTGGGGGGGGGTGGGTATGGTTTTTTTTTTTTTTACGTATCTATGAGGTATACGGTAGCTACTTAAAAAATACTGTACGTAGAAGAATAAGAAAAGAGAAACAAGATCATCTGCTAAGTTGTGGAATCTGGGGACCAGTATTCAATCAGAAGGTAGGCTGTGGCTGAGAAGGGGATGTTGGGTAACAATGCTGTTTTTAAGGAAGACAGGCATGGAAATTATAGACAAATTCAAGTGACTAAAGAAGAGGCCTTGCTGGTGTCTCTCCCCTTAAGTCCAAAAGGTTTCAGGGAAAGAGCCTCTACAGTTAAGAGTAAGGTCACAATATCAGGCTATCGTCAGAAGCATCTTTCAGCTCCTCTCCGTATTTCGTTCCAGGGATTTTTTCTAAGACCAATTTCATGCCATGCTTTCTAAAAATGTTTACAAGATGGACCAGATGTATGCCGTTGCTTGAATTGCTATGCTAGAGTCAACATTTATGTGAAAACCTAGAGATGTGTGAATGTAGTCCATGGAGATTATTTTCATCTCAGTTATGAATAGACTAATTGGCCTAGTCAAGGCACCAGAAACATCGAGGACTTTAAAGCACTGCTTTTCATCTCAGCAATAAACCCACCTTCTGGTTGCAGGAAGAGGAAAAATCACAGAATTTTTGTGTCATACATTGAACACTTAAAATACTTCCTTAAATGCATCTGGAGAGATGACTTGGTGATTAACTACATGTGTTGCTCTCTGGGAGGACCCAGGTCCATTCCCAGCACCCACACTGGGGGCTAACAACTGCCTAGTGCCTGATGCCCAGAGTGTGCAGAAGAGGAGGATGTATTCCTGGCTCTGGAGCTACTGGCTGTAGTAAGATGCCTGGTGTGGGTTCTGGAAACAAAACCCAAGTGTTCTGTAAGAGCTGCAAGTGTTCTTATCAGTTGACTCTTCCCTACAGCTCCAATAGAAACATTTAAAAATGGTACACAAATGAGCTTGCAATGGTCGAACAATGAAAGAACCCATGAGATGGGTTTAACTGGATCTGTGCCCACTCTGCATGGGGTTAGATATTTACAAACTATATTTAATGACGCTTAATTTTATTATCTAGTGTAGAATGAAATCTAGGTCTTCTCCCACTGTCATTTTTAAATCTCTTAAGTTTAAGTACTTCTTGATAAAGTTGGGCCCAATAGACCCCTAGAAACAGTTAACATTGAAATACTGGGATCTAAAGGGGTATTAACAGATAATTATCAGAGAGAGCACAAACGTCTGTAGAATGTGTGATCTTCATCTTTGATACTAATAATTAAAAAGATAGCAGCAGAGGAGCTGGCCAAGTTGGGATCCTTTATGCAACACTGGGAACGGTGTTCACAGACTTAACTTCTTTAGAACCATTTGACCATACATAGAGTTTCAAAAGTAGCTGTACACTTTGGTTTAGTAATGATGATTCCAAAAATTATTCTAATATAAAAATTGAATTGTAAACAAGTCTATAAGCATATTTACCTTCGGACTAAATGTCCAAAAATTAGTTGAGAGTTCAGTAAATAATGGAATGCTGTGACCTGAATGATTCCATCCTTCCCAAAATTCATGTATTGAAACCTAATCACCAATGTGGTAGGATTAGGAAGCTGGTGTTTTGGGGAGGTGGTTAGGTCATGGAAAAGAGTTCCTGTAAATAGAATTGGGGAATCCTCCTAAAAGAGACCCCAGAGAACCCATGCATGGCCTTTCTGTTTCATGAGGAAACACTAAGATCAGCCTAAGAACCCAGTCTTCACCAGATACCCCATCTGTTGGCTACTTGATCCTGGGATGCTCAGCTTCCAGAACTATAGCCCCTTACTAAGCCACCTAAGTCTGTGGCATCTCCAGCAGTGAGGATGGATGCAGATAGGCTAGCTCATATCGATTATGCCTTTTAAATCTATAAAGGGCCAGTGAAATGGCTCAGACAGTGAAGGCACTTGCCACCAAGACTGATGACCTGAGTTCCACCCCTGGGGCCCACATGGAAGAAAAAATTCAACTCTTTCAATTTATTCTCTTAACTTCATATATGCAAGCATGGGCATGTGCAAGCACACACACACATGTGCGCATACACACACACATGCACACTCAAGTAAAATAAATAAAACATGTTAAATTTAAATAAAATGAAACAAAGATGATACTTTATGAAGTAAAAACCATAATGGTAGAAGAAAAAGTCAAAATAAATTATACATGTAAGTAAAATATTTCACTTATGAATATATATTCATAATTACACAGTTTATATAGAAACAGACTAGATAGACATACATTAACTATTTTCTTCTTAATTTTATTCTGTATTTTAATTAGCAAGTTTCCTCTCCCAAGAATACTTCAGCAACGTTATATTCGCAGAGTCAGGAGAAAATACAACAGTAAAACTTATTTTAAGTGTAGACTATTTCAATGATAATTTCTGAATGCTAAAGTGTTAAAATGTACCCATTACAGGTTGGATCCCAAGGTAGACCAACTGGGCACAGAACGCCATAAGCAGGCACACCAATATTTTTCAGTTAGATGCTTTTCAGTGAGGGTCTCTTTTTACCCACATTAAGAAACTGCTTCTATGTTCATCCTTTCATCTGTCTAGTGAAAGATATTGAATTCATATATTAAATGTTGTAGTGAGTTAAAGTGACCAAATCAGTGACCTATCAGTGACCATCAGAGAGCACCTAGGAGAAAAAGTTGGTGTGTGCACTGCCCTTGTTTTTCCAATCTGCCTGGACTCGCCGCCTTCCTGGCTGACTCTGTGGATGATTGCTTCTACCAAAGGAAGAACATTCCAGTCATGTAGGCGCCATAACTTAAAGCCACTTTTAAGGACTTGGCTTCAAATCTCACATGCTGGTTTGACTCATAACAAGATGCTTATAGTACAGCGCTGTTGCTTTCAGGAGAGATGGTAAAAGAACTATTAATGACACTAATTAAGATGTGTGAACATCACTTAGATACTCCTCCTTGCTGCTTTCCAAGTACAAGCTATGTTACCTAACATATTAATTGGTAATGATACAAGTGCATATCTTTCAACTACAAGGTCAGTTTTTAAAGCATGGCTTTTATTATTAATGGGCTTTCCATTCCTACACAGCCCACGTAGAGATCCCATTAACAGACCTTGCTGTGCGTCTCCTTAACCCCATTGCAGCCATAACTGCTCCTATCTACCCAGCATGCTTCTGTACTGTGGGCTGGGACACCTCAGACCTTTAAATGACCTTAAATGTAGGCATTAAAATACTATAAATAGACCCAGAACCTGTTTGCTTGATAGACTTTTGCCTTCTGCATTTTTAAATCTTCCCTGTTTCCTCACAGTTTGGACCAGTCATGCAGAACTCAAATGCTACTTATTTGAAAGTCGCTACTCATCTATCCAAAGTAAACTTTGTGTATCTAACATAAAACTTAGTTCAGATTTATGAAAATTAAGGTGTTGACACTATTAATATAGTACCTTGCTTGTTGATAGAATTCTCAGTTACTCAGTATAGTCGAGTCAGAGGAAGGTCCTGGAGAAGAGAAAACGGAAGCTGCAAATGTCCAGGCTGTCAGCACAGTACACAGTGTATACAAAGTACAATGGCATATACAAAGGTCCTTGGATTGTCTTCCTTTATGAAGGAGGACTTGGTTTAGTATAAAATTCTTGGGCACTTTTCCCTCTCCTTTCAAATATTCACTGTTTCCAGTCTAGGTAAATGTATGTGTTTCCAATATAATTAGTGGTAGCCTGTCATGCACGCTACCTTAGAAGCAGTCTTTGCTTTCTACCACGTGGCTTGCTTTTGGGGCATTTGTCTTAATATCTGTATTTTGTCCTCACATGTCTTCACAGCAATCTATTTTTATTCATTCACTGAATCTGAAAAACGTAAGTCTTTAACCCACAAAAGTTCTTGTTACTTAAAGTTTATGATTGGTTTGCCTGTACCCTGTCTTGTCTCAGTCAGATTCACGTCAGCTTTCTCTCTAAATTTCACATTTACCTTCTTTCACCACTACTTTTAATATTTATCACTCTACTCTGCATTCTGAGAAAGCTCAAAATTATAGCCCATATTAATGTTTCAATTTTCCACAACATCAGCTCTGTTCTTACTGCTCCTGACACTGCTCTGAGGGAGTGACTGTCCCCCCCCCCCCCCCCCCCCCCCCTCCCCTTCCCCCCCGCCCCTTCTTTCCCCCATCCTAGGGAAAGCACGCAACTCATAATTTCTCTTTCATAGTTAGGATACAAAAAAAAAAAAGTTTACCACATTGTCAGAATTTCGGTGAAGTTATTTCCAGAAGCAGCCACCCCGCCACCCCCGAATCAAGTTCCAATTATTCTACACTGTGTCTTCACCTTCCCTGTTTCTAAAATGATGGGCTATGTCTCCATTCTGGTGTCTGTCAGAGGACAGGGCATGAGGTCTATCTTGGCCTTTCCTCCTCATTGCCGGTTTGAAAGTGAACAAAATCCTACAGTCTCAGGTTTCAGCCTTTAAGGAAATACTGACAAGGTTGGTGCTCAACTCAAGTTTCAATGTCTTACTTTATGCTTCACCGTAGCTATATGGTAAGTATAGACGTCAAGGGTGTATGTGGTTTTGGGGGAGAGATGTATTTTTTGGAAAAACACATTTCATATGCTTATGGTTTAGTTATGCAAAGATTGGATAGTTGGTGGAGGTAGATGGAAATTGGACTCAGAATACATATAAGATGGAATGAACATATATTTATGGAATATATATATATATATATATATATATATATATATTCCATAAAAGATAAGAATGTGAAAATGCAAATGGTTTTTACGGCATCTCTCTGATGGCCGAGTCATTAACTCTAAGTTCCCCTGGTTCTAGAAGCTCAAACCATTTTCACTAAGGTCCCCAAATGGCTGAATAGAGACTTGCTGGCCTATGGGAGAAGAGCACGGATAATGTGGCACCTGTGCAGCTCAGAGGGACAGGCTAGGTAGCTTCATCAGATTCCGAACACCAGTCCAAGACTGGACTGCCTGGGTATAGGGAGCTCCACCCTAACTTCTCACGAGATAAATGTGCTTCTCCAAGCTGCAAACGTTTGGACTGAGAGTGTCTCCATTGGTTCTTTTGCTCCTTTCCCTGAGTTTTGTGGTTATTTGACTTTTCTCCAAACTCCTAACTGCCGATGCAAAGCCAGTATTCGTGGAGAATTTTCTCCCTTTGTGCACTTTCAAAAGTACTCTGGAAGGGGCGAGAAGCCGCCTCAGGGACTGCGAAGCACTTGCCACATCGGTTCTAATTTTAGTCCCAAATCACTCAATTCAGTTGCACAGATAAATGAATTGTCACAAACTATTTACAGAAGAAAATTGAGAACAATCCTCGCTCGTCCTCACCGTCCTCTCCTGAATAAAATCTTCCGGGGGGAACAAATCTGCCGTTAGTTGTTTCTTCCTCGGTGTGAAATCATGTCAATATGTTAACTTTCTGCATACATTAGTCTAAAGCTTTCTTCTAATTAAGTGATAGCTACAAATTAAAGGAACTTGAAGCGTCACTGCACAGACAGCAGAGACGTTGTTCTAAGCTGAAATCCTGAGGGAATCGCAACCAAGAAGCTCCTATAGGAAGCCCTGTTTGCATGCTGGGTAGGAAACTTAGTTCTGTTGGTTCAAATAGACAGGGATCTTTTACACACACACCTACATTTCAAACTCTTCCATTCTGGTAATGGGTAGCAACAATAAATACAAGTGTGGTAGTGCATGCCTTTAATCCCAGCTCTCCAGAGGCAGAGGCAGAGGCAGAGGCAGAGGCAGAGGCAGAGGCAGAGGCAGAGGCAGAGGCAGAGGCAGAGGCAGAGGCAGAGGCAGGCAGATCTCTGTGAGTTGGAGGCCAGCATGCTCTAAAAAGCCAGTCTAGGACAGCCAAGGCTATTGCATGTAGAAACTCCATCTTGAAAAAGCCAGATTGAGAGAGAGCGAGAGAGAGAGAGAGCGAGAGAGAGAGAGAGCGAGAGAGAGGGAGGGAGGGAGGGAGGGAGGGAGGGAGGGAGAGAGAGAGAGAGAGAGAGAGAGAGAGAGAGAGAGAGAGAGAGAGAGAGAGAGAGAGAAGACAGATACTAGGTTCATCTAGAAAAGTATACTGGTAAAAACTGTGGGTTTCTACATTTTCACTAAGCAGGCAGACAATTGTATCACATTATTATTCCAAGGATAAAGAATGTATCATGGATGGCAGATTAATTTATGCTGAGGAGCCAGGCTGGCTGAGAATACAGCCAGAATCTCCAGGAGACGCCCAGGCAGGAAGATACTGCTTTTTCAAATGGATATAGGTGGGGAGGGCTGGATGGGGGCGGGCGGGCAGGGAAACAACTTAATGATATAGTCACAATTTTTACATCTTCAAGAGATAATCCAATCAGATTAAAGTCATTTTACAAGCAAGGTGGAAAATAGACCCAGCTCTCCATATGCTGTGTCTTAAATATAAAATGCCCCACAAACTTGTGTGTGCTTGATGTGGGTCACAAAAGATGAGCTTCGGGAATTGGAATTCTGGGCATTCTGAACACAACCAGCCTTCCATGGATCTGCAGTATGATAACATTTTTTTTTGGGAGGTGAAAGGTGCAAAAGAGATTGGGATTTCCTGGAGGAAGCAGGTTACTGAGACTGTGTCCTTCGGGGGGGCGGGGTCATATCCTGCCTAAGCCACTTCCTGTTTCTGTTTTATTCGTGGCTTGTTGAAGGCCACGAAGTGAGCTGTTCAGTTTTGCCACGCCCACCTGCTGTGATGCCTGAGCAGCTTGAGCCCACAAGCTGGTCAATCCTCCTTTAAGCTGTATGCTCTAGCGTTTGGTCACAGGGAGAAGACTAAGGAATCCTGCGTTAGATGCGACGTGGCAGGAGGTTGGCAGGGTGCATCATCTTGTCCGTTGGCACAGTGACATGGTTTCCGGTCCTCTACAGAACAAAGAACATGATAGACTTGCTCCCTTCCCAGGTCTGAAGGACAAGGCTCACACTGGGGGTGGTGCACAGGAGGGCACCCCCAGGTGGGGGCCCAGAACAGGTGTGGTCAGGGGCTGACAAGCTTGCATAGGAGGACGCTGACAGTGTTACTGAAAGGAGCGATGCTCCAGAGAGTGGGAAAATTCGCCTCTAGGATGCCTTTAAATTCGAAAACACATGAGACTTACCTGATTCAACAGGTTTTCCCTACTGCCCTCTCCATTAAATAGCATCCGCGAAAAGAAAATCCAGATGTCTTTAAAGCGTAGTCATCTCTGCCAAGTTGTCAAAATAGAAAGGGAAAAAAAAAAGTTAATCACTGTTTCAGAATTTTCTGGCTACAGAGTCGTAACTCTGGTGGACTCTATCGGGTTTGTTTCTAGAAGGGAAACTCTTTCTGTTTTCAGGGCATTTCATAAGTACAAAGAATAATATATCCCTCAGCTTCCCTCTTCTTTTCTTCTGCCACAACTGGAAAGAACTGACTCAAGTCTAAGGAGCGTTCTGTGGCTGATGCACATTTCTAACACGCCACAAGCTGAAGGAATGTTGGCATCAACATTTTAAGTGGGGGTGGGGTGGGGTGGGGTGGCTGAGAAATGCTCAAAACAAAACAAAAGCACCACTCTCCGGCATGTTCTCAACGTGGAGAACAGTGCGTGAGTCTGTCTGCTACACAGGATTTGCTCCTGGCAGGACAGCACTATTGTATTCGATGATTTTGTTTTACAGGACTTACAATCATATCTTTATACATCGCAGACCAGGGAAGAAACACCTGTTAATTCTTCTAAAATCAGAAGTTAATGAAGCCTGTGTACATCTGTGTATGTGTGCACGTGTATGTTTGTGTGTATATATGTATGTTCCTATGTGTATGTGGTGTGTGTATGTGCGCTTGCATGTGTATGTACATTTGCACGTGTGTGATGTGTTCATGTACACGTGATTCATGTGGCTGGTGTATGTGTGCATGTGCGATGTATGTTTGCGTGTGTCTGTAAGTGTGTGTGTATGTTTGCTTATGGGTGGGGGCATGTGTATGTGTGTTTCTCTGTGTGCATATGTGTGTGTGTTTGCATGTGTGTTTGTGGTGTTATGAGTATATATTTGCATGGGTGTGTGTGTGTGTGTGGTGTATACGAGTGTGTACTTGAATGTGTTTGCATGTATTTGCGTGTATGAAGGTGCATGTACACATGGCTGCACATTCATGTGAGGCCTGAGATTTATGTCAAGAACTACCTTCTGCAGCTTTCCCACCGTATACAATGAGCCAGGATCTCTTACTCAAGCCAGGTCTCACTAGCCATCTTATCCTAGAGATCCTCTGGCTCTTCTTTCCCAGAATGGGAATTATGAGGGCTGCTGTCTACCCAGCATGCCCTCTGGTCCTGGGAATTTCAACTCTGGTCCTCCCACTCGTGGTTTTATTTTCTTCTTCTTCTTTTTTTCTTTTTAAAAGTTTATTCTTTCACTTTACAGCCCCATCCCTCCTCTCCTCCTTGTTTCACTCTCCTACCCTCTTCTCCCTTCTCCCTTCCCCTTTTCAGAAAAGGGGAGACTCCCCCCCATCAACCCATCCCAGCACATCAAGCCACATCAGGACTGATTCATCCTCTTCCATTGAGGCCAGACAAGGCCACCAGGGTGAAATGACCCAATAGCAGGCTACAGAGTCCATGTCAGAGACAGCCCCCACTCCTTTTACTAGGGGATCCACAAGAAGACCAACAGAGCCAACTAACCTAGGCCCAGGGGCTTACAGAGACCCAAGTACCAACGGAAAAGCATGCATGGTCTGGACCTAGGCCCCCTACCCATATGTAATAGATGGACAGCTTGGTCTTCATGTGGAGTTCTTATCCCCTCCAGGTCCCTCTATCCTTCCCCACCACAGTTCCACAAGACTCTGTGAGCTCCACCCCATGTTTGGCTGTGAGTCTCAGCATCTGTTTTCAATCTGCTACTGGATGAAGCCTCTCAGAGGACAGTTATGCTAGGGCTCCTGTCTGCAAGCATAGCAGAGTTTCATTAGTAGTGTCATGGGTTGGCTCTCTAGCGTGGGGTGGGTCAAAGGTTGGGTCGGGCATTGGTTGACATTCCCTCAATCTCTGCCCTATCTTTATCCCTGCACTTCTTGTAGGCAGGGTACATTCTGGGTTAAAGTTTTTTTTTTGGGGGGTAGGTGTTCACCTCCCTCCACTAAGAGTCCTGCCTGGCTAGAAAGTAGCCAGTCCAGTGTCCATGTCCTCTGCTGCTAGGAGTCTCAAATAGAGTCACTCCCATGAGCTATGACAG
Source organism: Acomys percivali (assembly GCA_907169655.1). Taxonomy (NCBI): domain Eukaryota; kingdom Metazoa; phylum Chordata; class Mammalia; order Rodentia; family Muridae; genus Acomys; species Acomys percivali. The sequence goes on from OU015750.1 coordinate 107,505,246, forward strand.
GGTAGGCTCCTGGAAGGATATAGGGGTGACTCTGGCCATTACCTTCTTTTTAATATATTTTATTAATTTATTCATATTACATCTCAATTGTTATCTCATACCTTGGATCCTCACATTCCTCCCTCCCTCCCTCCCTCCCTCCCATTCTCCCCTTACTCTCCTACCCTATGTCTGTGACTGAGGGGGACCTCCTCACCCTGTATATGCTCATAAGTTATCAAATCTCTTCTTGATAGCCTGCTACCCTTCCTGTGAGTGCCGCCAGGCCTCCCCATCCAGGGGACATGGTCAAATATGGGGCTCCAGAGTTTGTGTGAAAGTCAGTCCCCACTTTCTATTCAACTGTGGAGAATGTCCTGTGCATTGGCTAGATCTGGGTAGGGGTTCAAAGTTTACTGCACGTATTGTCCTTGGCTGGTGCCATAGTTTGAGCAGGACCTCTGGGCCCAGATCTGCCCATCATAATGTTCTACTTGTAGGTTTCTAGGACCCTATGGATCCTTCTATATCCCCATTCTCCCATGCTTCTCTCACCTAGAATCCCAATAATCAACACTGATTTATTTATTTATTTATTCCCAGGTTCTAGAGCAACATCTGATATATAGCGCTACTTCATACATATTAACTGTAGTGTAATATATGGTATTTATTAAGAAACATATATCTATTGATTCCTCTCCTCTATAGGCTGGAAGTAGATGAGATGGAAATCAGAGCACTTAGCATGGTGAGGGAGGGACATTTCAACAAATTATTAAAATGTACAATCATAAGGTGTTGTGGGCATTAGAAGATGGCTGTGACCCACTGAGATGCGAAATACAATCCACCTGGGACGTAACTGCCCCTCTATAATTAGAGTGAGCCTTAGAATCACAAGGTAGCTTTTACATGCTATGCTAGCCCTATCCACCATCTCTTTGTTTCTAAATGGTTTATTTGATTGCTGTTAGTCTGGTCAATGGGAGTCCTAATTAACATTGATCATGGACATTTTAAGGTTGTCTCCTAGGGATAGTCAGGGAAGAGAGGCATCAGAGGAGCCCTGGGAAAGCTTCCCTGACACACCAAGAAGCCTTGCCATGCCTTCCAAACTGCGGCACAAGGAGAAGGTATTTTGTTTTGATTTTTGTTTTATTGTTCCTTCAAATGATGTGTTTTTCAAACTGAGGAATTTAAACAGTAGGAGTTGGGGTGAGGAGAGTAGACTCTTGCCTCTATGGGACATATTATAATGCCTAGAGATTTAAGTGTCACAGCCCAGGGACTGCTACTGTCATCTAGCAGCTAAAGGTCAGACATACCATTAAGTATTTCTTGGAAGTGCACAAGATGGCCTTACAGGAGGTATCCATCCCAAAGGCTAACAGTCCTGAGGCTAAGACATCCTTGCCTTAGGTTTAAATACTACTCTAAGGCAGAATTTTATATATATGTACGTGTCAATATGTGTATCTATTCAGTCATGTATATTTTGTGCTTTTATGGCAAGCCCTTCAGCTACTTATGCATTATCTTCTTAATGAGGAAAACCAATCTCCCTGCAGTCTATATGAAACTACCATTGTAGCTTTGAAGAAACCTGTAAGATTATCAGCACATCCCCGAGGCACCGGAACTGAACATGCTTTCTGTTGTTCTAATATCATCTCCTGGGAGAGACTTCAGAAGCCCTAAGTGCTCGACATACTGAGGACAAATTCTGAAGAACCAAGTAAACTCACTCTGCACAGCACTTCCAGATTCCCCTCAGGCAGGAACCTGACTGACAATTAAGCCTCACTCATCTCCACAAAGCTCAGCTTGTGACTTTTGTGACCTCCAACTTCTAGAAGTTCCAGAAAAATATTCGGCCAAAGCAAAAAAAAAAAAAAAAAAAAAAAAAAATCAGAATTCTCAATTTTTAATTAAGAACTTGGTTAATGATTCTGAAGGACTTGGTAGCAAGGGTCACTTTCATCTCTGTCGTTTTCTTTTTCTATGACACACATTTAATAAATGGGCAGGCTTCATTGGATTAAAATAAGTAAAATTGTTGCCTATAATAAAGGAGGCCTCGGTAAATATTATGGAGCACATTTTCTCAGGTAATAAAGCCATTGTGCCCTGCATGGCTCTGTTCTTTTAGGCAGAGGAGGGAGGTGGTTCGCATTTTATGCTTGACTTTCTTTTTTTTTTTTTTTAACTTTTTGATGAGCTTCTTTTCATTCTTCTTGTGCCAATTGTAATGTTTTATGATTATTCATGACTGAGACAATGGTGCTTCAGGCAGTCAATAGCAATTCTAGTTGTTGAGAGGAACATATAATTCAAATTAGACTGATATAGATTTCCCCCCTTTACTTTAATGTTTAGTTACCCAGTAAGATTTAAAGTGAGGATACAACATTTAATAAATGATTTGCAGTAAAACCTAACTGACATTTAGAAGTATAAATTTTTTTGCTGTTGGTTTTAATATGGAGGAAAAACAAAATATGAGTTCGCTTAAAAGGTACGCCATCAATTAAAATCACATCCTTGGAGTTTATACGTTATGAGGTATATTTCCATTTGTGCCTTAGAAATGTTAAGTTCTCACATTAGCCCACAAATATGCAAAAATCACCAAGCAGTGAGCAGCTAAGTAATTTGTCTTAATGAATAATAAATTCATGCACAGTTTAGGTTTGTAGCTGTTAGATTTGGTGATATTCAGAGTGCAATTTTGAATACACATTATCTGTTATTTAGACATTTAAAACTGAAATAAGTAATTTTTCACTTATAAAAGTCAAATGAAAGACTATAGCGGGTGATAGCAAGTAAATTTGGACCTGCCCCCGTGCATGTATTAAAGAACTAAGCCTAATATTACTATATTTGGAAACAGGACCTGTAAAGACATTAATTAAAGTCAAATAGAGTTGCAAGACCGAGCCTTGAATTCACTGGGCTAGGTACCCTAAGAAGGGAGAGAGATTCCAGCCCCCTGCACTTGCAGCAAGGAGAGATCGTGTAACGACACAGAGAAAAAGACACTGATTGTAAGACAGAGGTGATGCTTCACTAGAAATCAGCCCTGCCTGCCCTTGACCTTGGACTTCTGGCTTCCAGACCTGTGAGGAAAATCTATTCCTTTTGGCCACCCAGTGTGTGAATCCCGTCTCTCTGAAGCTTGAGGGAGATTAGCCCAGTATGGCTTTTAATATACTTGGAAATGTCTCTCATCAAGCCATGACTAAGACCCGCCTTGTCACCATTCTTAAACCTAGATGAATGGTCAGTGACCTCCCAGAAACCCAGCAAACATGACCACTGACCCCAGAGCGAAGGCAGCAACGTTCAGCTGAAGCTTGAGGGACTGCAACCTGCTGCTCATTAGAAAAATAAAATAACATCTTCACAAAATAAATGTGAATCATGTAACCAAAAGCACTGAGGACTCTCTGGACTCACTGAGTTGTCAATGAGCAGATAATGTTAACTTTATCCACCTTTCCTCCCCCTTCAGTGCCTGGGACTGGCTTAGTCTGAAGTTAAGACCAACCGACATGTGTGGAACTCTCGCTGGCCGCGGGGGGGCTGAGGAAGCCTCCTCGAATCTCAGTATGTTCTTCAATAATAACAGTAACAATAACAATGACTATGACTATGTTAACAATAAATAACATCAAATATTGATCAAATGGGGCCTTAAAGAAATTAGAGATAAGGACTGAACGGTAAGTGCAAGGCAACCTGGTAAGAAACATAAGGGCCGTGACGGAATACCGAACACCAGAGCACTTAAGTGTAGAAACGTATAGTTGCAATTCCAGGTCAAGGCGCCAGCCTCATTGTCTGCAGCTGTTATGACAATGTGGAAAGGACAGGTAGAGGTTTCTGTGCCCAGGAAACCCAGACAGTGTAAAATTGTGAGGATATCCAGCAGCAGCCCTCAAAAGATACTTACCTTAATTTAGAGGTGATGGTTGAAACTATGGATTTAATGAACTCAGAGTCTTGATCATATCATAACAAAATCCTTTTGAATTCAGCTGCCTCAATGGTGCTTTAGAGTTGAAAAGGTAGGTGTAGGTCAATTCATATTTATTTATTTATTATTTATTTATTTGGTTTTAGCCTCACAATGTACTTCATAGGCACTACAGATGATGATAGAGTCTGTGGTCTTTTGGAAGATGATTCGTCAAGTCCATTGGCAGATTGGATGTGGAGTGCGAAAGAAGACAGAAGCCAAAGATGGCCAAGACATTTTAGTCACAGCATCTGGGAGAATGGTGTTACTATTAGCAGGCCTGAGAAAGGTTTGGGGGCAAAGTTAAAGGCTTGTTCCATTTAGAAGTTAAACTCTTGTAGTTTTGTGGAAGCAGAGCATAAAACAATGAGGAAGAGTTCTCTGAGGGATTTTTGGGGGCGCGGAGAGCCTACATATTGAGGTGAGGAGTTCGGCTAAGACTCCATATACAATGATAAGGATATGGGGAGTGTAGAAGGCAGAACCATATCTCATGGAGATAATTTACACTAGAATCTTCCCTGAGACCTAATTCTTAACTTTGTGATGACATATTTTTATATTCTTGTTATTGATACTTATTTTTCTTGCCTTATAATCCTTTAGAAAATAATTTTCTGTTGTTATACACATAAAAATTTATAGGAGAAAGTAAACTTATCAATACAGTTTTTTCAGTTGTATACATTTATAAGATACCATATGATAAGTCAATATAGTGTATATATATATATATATATATATATATATATACACATATATCTATTCAGGCTAATTAGCATGTACATCTCATTAGACATACATCCTTTTTGGCCCGGTCAGACTACAGGATTCTTTCAATTTCCTCCCTCACAGGGTGTTACAAATTATCTCAGAGGGTTATGGAAAGAATTAGACTTCTCAATTTTCTAACTTTCTCTAATATCATAAATTCATTCTTAACTAGTAAATGGTAATAATTTCACTGAAATATCTGACCCAGTTAAAGACAAGGACCAAGAAAAACTGCAAGAGAGGCTGGAGAGTTAGAGAGGTGGACAGTGAAACATGGAGGAAAAGATTGAAACTGACCAGGATATCAGGTGTATGCATGGCCCTTCCTAACCCAAATGTGTTGGGTGGGATCATGAGATGGTGAGCAAAAGCCTTAAGGTATGCTGATATTTTCCTACCCATCTGGGCAACTCTGATGTACTTTAAAGACACCAAAAACACAAGAATATAGTGATTTTATAAAGACAGGCCATTGGATAACTATTTCTTTGAATCTTGGTTCTGGATACCATAGCCTTAATGTATATAGTAAACCTGGTGTTTTGTGGTATGTGCATGCATACATATTCACATGGATGCACACATGTGTGCACATGTATGTAAAGAACAGAGGTCAAGAATCTCCCTTGATTGTTTTCATCTTATTTTTTAGGGCTAGGTCTCTCATTGATTCTGGAGTGCACTGATTCAGCAGGACTAGCTGGCCAGTGAGGTCTGGGCATCCTGCTATCTGCATCGGGCTTACAGGGAAGTGCCACTGCACCACCATGCTAGCTTTATTTATTTATTTATTTTTGATTATGGGGACTGGTGGACCTAAACTCAGTCCTCACTACTCTTCAGCATTTTACGGAACCAGCTTTTTCTGCATTCCCAAGCGACAAATATTGATGAGTAAACATAATATCTGTAGCTTATACCATATTTCCACATGTGTATATCATAGTGAGTAGCAAACAAATTAGCATCATTAGAAATGTATTATCTTCTTGTAATAATAAGAACAAGGCACTGAGAGAGTTTAAATAAATGATAAAATTAGTAGAATTATTTTGCATCACAAAATTTAAGAGATGCCCAAGTCATCTTTCTCTTCCTTCTCCTGCCCTCTGAGTGGCCAGAAAATTCTTATTTGGTTAACTCTTCTGTCTATAAACAGTCTAAAATAAGGGCACCATGTCGTGAGTGTGGGATTTTCAGTGGAACAGTGTACACATTTGCCTATCTATATGCATATTCTATTATATTCTTACACCTTTAGAGCCTTATTCTAGGAAATGGCATCAAATAATTAGAGGCAAGTTCCAAACATAACAAACCAGTGCGGTTCGCTTTCTTTTCCTCATTGAGTCATATATAAAGATGTATTTATGTTTACTCTGCATGTGTTGATGCCTTGTCTGCAAGAATGTCTCTGTACCACATGTGTAAGTGGTGCATCAGAGCAAGGAGGGGCTGTTGGATCCCTTGCAATGGGAATGGTTGGGAGCCAACTGACAGGGAAGCTGGAGTGGAGCTGTGTTCTCTGCAAAAGCAGCAAATAGTCTTGTCCACTGAGAAACTGCCCAGTGCCTAAATCTTAGCTTTCGCTCTAGAGGATTTTACTGATTGGAGAGGCTACAGCCATACTATTAATTTGAAGTACACTGACTGTACATATCAAGCACGTCTACAAAACATATCCACATCAACAGTTAATGAGAATTTGACTAAATGATTGGCCATAAACTGCCACATAAAAGCTTTTTTTTCTTTTTACCATGACCTATCTTCAGACAACTTAAGTATGTCTATTACATTCTAAACATCAATCATTTGAAAAAAAGAGTCTGTTTTTTGTATGTATGGTGTGTGTGTGTGTGTGTGTGTGTGTGTGTGTGTGTGTGTGTGTAGGAGAGAGAGAGAGAGAGAGAGAGAGAGAGAGAGAGAGAGAGAGAGAGAGAGAGAGAATGTATGAATATGATTGTGTGTTCAAGTTGGTTTTCTGCTGATGTGATAAAATTATGACCATTTTCCTCACCAAAGATCCAAAGATGCTCTTTCACTGATCCACTTATTCCCAGTGAAGTATTTATCCCCTGAGCAGTGATTTTTTTTTCTCAAGATCACTTGAGTTGTAAGACTGAAATGTGTGATATCATTTGCTCATAATTTTAACCAACCATCTTTACCTCACTCACCAGTGGGTTTTTATATCTAATCATACTACTTGCTTTGGTTGTATGATTGTATGTGAGAAGAAATGATTCATGGGTGCAAAAAGCTAAGACACTATATGGTTCGTGAATCCACCTTCATGTCTGTGGGGGCAAACTAGTGAGTGCTAGACAGTCTGCTCTGTTAACAGGGTCCTGAGTGAATGACAAGGCCCAGAACTAAAGCAAAGAAAGGGAAGAAGGAAGGGAGGGAGGGAGAGGGAGGAAGGAGGGAGGGAGAGGAAGGAAGGAAGAAGGGAGGGAGAGGGAGGAAGGAGGGAGGGAGGGAAGAATGGAAGGAGGAAGAGAAGGAAGGGCTAAAAACAAATCATGGAAGTGCATCTGGATACTAATAATTAGAAACATTCGTTTTATAAGCCACTAAAGTTTATCATTCCCTGTTACCTCAGAAGAACCCTAGTCAGCATGTATTGATACTATGTTCACACTCACATATATGATAAATGGAAACATAAATGAAAGGCTGGAGTTAAATTTTACTTCTTTGAAATTCTCCATCTTGGCCTTCTTCTTACTACTGAGATTCCATTCATCCTTTAAGGTCCAGCTCAATAGCCATCTAGTTATTTCCAGCGATAATTGATATTTAGCTAAATTCCTGTCCAAGAAAAATCTTTTCTGAATCTGAGATCCTTTTCTTCCAGTTCAGAGGGAAATATTGAGTCAGATATAGGCATTGCTGGATGGGTTTCCAAAAACAATGTAATTCATCTTTGATTGTTTCCAAGCAACTTGTTGGCTGCTCTCCTTAGCTGCATCTCTCACAAATCACCACAGGAACTCAATATATGAGTGTTGTGAGGGATGCCAGAACCTTCTTAGAACACCTGTAGATGGTGACATGCAGCTATCCTTTAGATAGCAGAGTGGCGGGCTTGAGTTAGATGCAAGTGAATTATATAATAATACTATAGGATAGTACAATTTTTAAAAATCATGCTTTAATTTTGTTTAATTTAATGAAGTGTTCAAATTTTAAGGTGTGTTTCCCTTGATGAGAAAGGGGATGTTTTAGAATCACAAGAAAACTTTTTTGTTGAATATAGCAAATACCATGCACTGACTGACACCACCTCACATCATAGTCCTACCATATTTTTACATATGATGAAAATGATGGTCAAATTACTTTTTATGTGTTATTTTTCTACAAGGTTGTAGAGCAAAGAATAATCCCAGCATCACTCAACTCATAGCTCTAACTTGAATGACACTGTTTCCCTAGAAAGGTCTGGGAACCAGGCATACCATATCCTCAGGGAAGAGGCAGAGAAACTAAGTCAGGGACACATTTGGGCTACACACTATCTCGAAAATCAAAAAAGAAAAATAAGAGGCTGATGAGAGGGCTTGATGGTTTAAAGTGCTGGTCCTGCAGCGCATTCGAGTTCAGCTCCTTTCATCTAAGTCAGGGATTCTAACTCCAGGTTATCTGACACCCTCTTCTGCACACACACACACACACACACACACACACACACACAGAGAGAGAGAGAGAGAGAGAGAGAGAGAGAGAGAGAGAGATACAGACAGACAGACAGACAGACAAACAGACAGACAGAGACAGACGACGGAGAGATTGGGGTGGTAGATACTCAAACAGATACACACATACACATAAGTAAAAATATTTTTTAAGAAAAAGAAGAAAACAAAATGAAAGGAGGAGATATATAGATGTGGGTGGATGGATGGATACATAGATAGATGATATATATAGATAGATAATAGATAGATAGATAGAGATACAGATAAATAATAGATAGATAATGATTTTGAAGGCTCTTTGTTGAGCACTAATCCTTTCCACCTAATGATCAGTATGTGTATAACGCTTTTCCTAATGGAAACATCCAGTAAGGTCCCAGAAGTCATTCCCTTCTCTAGGGATTTTGCAGGAGAGCAGGGAGAGGAAGCAAGAGTCCCCAGTGTAATAAGTAGAAAAGGTGGCTCTGCTAGGTTGAAAGTAAAGTAGCTTCTGCTTAAGGCTTGGAGTGGGAATAGACAGTAGCTATAAATTGGCATGACAGGTCTTTGGAGACAGTGAAAATACTATATAATGAATTATGCTGATAATTTATAATGGAAAATTTACTAGAAGATCACTGAATTACAGACTTTAAAAACAATAAATTCAATATGGAAGTTATATGAAAATTGATAGGAATAGTATTACAGTAAGACACATTAACACACATTATTATAGCTTTAACAAATATATACATATATGTGTGTGTGTGTGTGTGTGCATGCACATGTGTGCACATACTAAAGCTTGCAACTTGGGATTGCTGTGCTTCCCTCATTGCCAATCCATTTATATTTTTTAATATTGTTTCCTTAACACTTTATACAGCAGTGGATAAATAAATAAATGAATAGCCAGGCTAGTGAGAATCATTTGAGATTTTACGGGTTTTTCCCAAATACCATCTGAGCAATTTCCTTATTTTTAATAAAAATGAACTAGTCATGACATCTGTATTCATTTCAAGTTGCACAACCGAACATCTTGTAGTTAATAAAACTGACTTTCTTCAAATGTTCTTCCTTACACTTTTTGCCAGGTGAACCTTCATGAAATGATGACGTTTCTGTGGTTACAGACCTCAAAGATTTATGCTCGCAAATGCTGGACATAGAGTAACCCTTTTACACCCAAGCCCAGTTGCCAACTCTCACTATGGGTCATGTTCTTCCTTCCCCACCGAGCATCCTATTCAGCATGTTCTGCATCTGCCATGTTCTCAGCCATCTACAACACACAATGTAGTCAGGGCTTGCAGCTAGGGATAGCTCTGTGCTCCCCTCATTGACAATTCCCTTACGTGCTCAAACATTGTTTCTTTAACCCTTTGCATTAGCAATGGAATAACAAATAAATAGATGAGAGCATATGCACTGCCCAGGGCCAGTAAGAACCATTTGAGAGTTGCGGCCCAGCAATTAATTTAGTACTCCTTAAGTGATATTCTTTAAATATTATTTAAAAGAAAGGCTGAGAGTGGTAAACCGAAAGTAGAAAGAATGAAGAACTCATAATTGTTTTCTTGGGTCTCAACTCATACTTACAAAGTACTCGTGAAAAAATTGTATGTTGGGGCTGGAGAAATGGGTTATTATTGGTTTAGAGCACTTGTTCCAGAGGTTTGAGTCCCAGAACCTACACGGTAGTTCACAATCAACCATACCTCCAGTTCCAGGGGCTCTGACACTACTTTCTAACTTTCTCAGGCACTAAGCACATATAGGATGCACATAAATACTTATCCGAGTAAAATTTAAAATCTAAAATTATTATTATTGTTGTTGTTGTTGTTGTTGTCACTGTCTTTGGATCTAATCTGACCAGCTCTTTGTTTTCTTAAATGTAATGAAATATGACTGGCACAGAGCCAGTCAGTGAGGAAGTCATACTCAGCCATCAATGGTAGCTTCCTTTCAACCACTAATCCTTGGACGATTTGATCTACATAAATGCCCTTGTCTGGTTATAACTCCAAGTCTCTTATAGTTAGACTCCCCTGTTAGCACTCTTATAGGTCTGCCCTTTGTCCCAGATCTAATTCTATATTAGACTTTAGTTTCCATGCAAACAAAATTCCATGTAAATCAAGTACGAGGCACACAGAAAGGTGAGATGAAATCTAATAACCCATTGGCAATTTCCAATACACTTGCCTTGATTTCATATGTCCACAACTGCTGAGTAATGAAATTGCTGAAGGCAGCTAAGGGGAAGAGAAAAGAAAGAAAAGGCTCCGGGAAGTTGGGTCCAGTGATAATTAGAACTTCAATTGGCAATAACTTTGCGTTTTCCTGCTGCGTGCATTTGAGTTGATATATCTCTTGGTATTGCATTCTTTCTAAGAAGAGGCAGCCTAAGCTCGGACAATTTTCTTGGTGAAAACAGATCAACATATCTGACAATTATAACTCCACATGGCCATTGAAGAAAACTATCCAATTATGCTGTTAGTCAGAGTGTCACATTTCAATATATTTATTTTCTTTACCCACACATACAACGTCAGCTGGCTGATACTACGCATTTGAGACAAAAGCTGCAAGATTTGCATTTTGTAGCATTTTTCTTTCCCTGTTTCATTTCCAGCACCATGTGGGGTTTTATGGTTAATACTGTGTTGTAACAGATGTCATTGTGATCCAGAACTGAAATGATGCTTGCTTCCAAAGCATCTTGTCTTACTTCTCATGGAAAAGCATCCACAGCTCAACTTGACTGCCTCTCATCCTCCAAAAAGCTGACCCACTTATTTCTATAAAAGGGGATACTTAAAACCCGAGAACACGGCATCTTCTGCTTAGTGAAATTAGAAGGAATAATGGACACTGCCGCAGAGAATTGATACCTCTGAGCTCTTGTTACCGCTTCAGCATTTCAGGCTATAACTCTAGGCTCCTTGCATTCTTGTTAGCATTCTGCCAGCTGTCCATGTATCCACTGCTTAGGTAGGTGGGAAAGCCCTGTGATCTAAGTCATGAATGCTGTTTTACCTAACTCCCTCCTTTCCACTTTAGGGTAGACTATTAAAGAAGTAAAATTGATATATGTCTGGAAACAAAATATTTATAAGCATAGTTTTTGGAAAGCAATTAAATAGATTTGGACACTACCCTGTTACGCTTTGCCATGCTGCCGCTGCCCCTTGATAGGAAATAATAAGTAGATAAATACAATAAAATAAAAGAAAGCTACAAAGGGCAAGTCAAGTTGCAAAACTGTCTCCGTGTCCATCAAACCTCTAACAAAAGGCTAGCATTGTAGCCAAGCTATCATTAACATCAGTATAAATTAGAAATGTCGCTTTGTAAAGGAAACAAGTTATTCTTAATAATACCTAATCATCCATACAGTTAGGAAGAAAAGAAATTACTACAGGAAGAAGGAAGTTCAGGGCCAAAGCTGTAAGAGTCACACCCTCAAGCATTTGGGCCAACACATCTGTTTATGTAGCTTTCAGTTTGTGAAATGTTGGGATTTAAAGCAAGATGGTGGGAGAATGGCAAGAGGCATACATTAGGATTTGCACGTTTTTTAAAATACGCAGATTATGGTATGTCTCTGTAGCAATCTTTTTCTTTGATTGCCTACTGAGTAATATATGGGGAGCTTCACTTGGCTTTGATGCTGTTTTATGTCTTCAGATAAATCCCTCTTTGCTGAGTATATTCTAGAATGTCCTAAGTAGAGGTATACAGTTGTTATGTGTCAGATGCAAATATAGTGACTGGATGCTGATACAATGGGTTAAAAAAAAAAAAGAACAGAAACTTCTGTAAAGTTTGCAGATAATAGAGCAGGACAGAGAATTCGGATGTTCCAACAGCTTTTCCATGAATGAATTATTTAGAAGTTTCCTTTTGAAAACAGAATATCTTTTCTAATATTCACCACAGCTGAGGGCACATTCCAACTCTCAGAGAAAAGGAAATAAAGTTAGTCAAAAAATAGTGCTCTCACCACATATAAAAATAAAAAACTTGACTTTAAAAGCACTCCACAAATAAATATTAATTGAAATGTATTTGCAAAATACCACATTCTCATTATTTCTTCAACTTTTATATATGCTGCTCCAACAAAAATAGTCCTAAAAGAATGGAAAGATATTCCAGAAAACAAACAAAATACACATTGTTAATAAGCATAAAGAATTGTTAAGCCTTGCTAGTAAACAAAATCCATGTAAATGACCTTCTTTTGATTAAGAGACTAAAAATAAATTTCAGGTAATAATGCTTTAGTGTGCACTTGGGGAAGTACACACTTAAAATGATTCCTAGAGAACTAGAAACGTCATATTATTCAGAGGGGAGTTTGCATTTGTTGAGCAAGCTGTGCTCAATTTCTGCATCAATAGGCTAAAGTCCACATGCTTATCCTCAAGGATAGAATGGCACAAGTGAGCAACTGTACATGACTTCTGTTCATTATGAAATCTACTTAAATTAAAGGTAAATGCCAGAATTATCTAAGTGTCCTACAATAATCAATGTAAAGTCACGGTGCAAATTACTCATGATACATACATTAGTAAGCAAAAAGAGGCTATAGTGACATAGATCAAGTATTAATACATGCCTCTTAATTGCATATGTTGACTATTACACAAAAGTTCATATATGTGTGCAGGTCCATATTTAAGGGAGGGAGGGAAAGAGATCTTAAATGGTTATAATATGGAGGGCATTGTCTTCGGCTGATTGGCTTTTTGCTACTTATATTTTCAAATATTCCTATAATCACCTAAATTACTTATATAACAAATTATAGTAACAAATTAAGTTTGAAGTTTCTCACATGGAAATTTAGATGATATGTTCTGAGAAAAGTGTTAGCACACCGTGGCACTGTCATCATGCCCTGAAGTATTTTGCAGTAGGGTAGACATGAGGCTACCCAGTACCAGCTCCCTGCTGCACAGAAGGGTTATACAATCATGGTGCAGCCTACTCTCCAATCTTAAAGCACATATATTCACACTTCTTTTTTTTTAAAATTCTTGTAGCAGGCAAGTTTATCACTTGCAAATTAGTTCTAATCCAACTTTGGATTTCTCCTGACCCTATGTATTGTGAAACTATCAACCATTTAATTTAAATTTCTAGGAAGAAACAATGAACATTGTACTTTTCATTCTTATGTGTGGAACTAAATGACACAAACTCTTAGAAAATGGTTGCCTTGTGTCACTTAGAGAAAGATGTTGGGTGCATCTTTTGTTAGGAATTTATGTGAACTGAATATTTGTGCCCCCGCATTGCATTCCTAGGTTGAAAACTTAGCTTCCAATGTGATGACCTTTTGAAATGGTAATCTGGACAAGTAATCAAACCTGGAATTGGTCACAAAAGTGAACTTTAGTCGGATGGGATTGGTGCCGTTATAATAAGAGATCCCAAGGGCTCAAAGATGTCATGAGAGCTCCCACCAAGATGGCAGCCATCTGCAAGCCAAGAGCAAAAGTCTACTCTGCTAGAATCTTGGTTGGACTTCCCATCTTCCAGAATAGCAACAGGCAAATACCAGTTAGCAGACATCTAATGTCTGGCATTTTGCTTGGGCAGGCTGAGGTGGCAAATCCAGAGGCACAATTGTCTTTCACAAGAGGCATTGATGAGTGGGACCAGGAGAGCTGCAGCAAGAGAAACAGCATGAGAGAGCAAGAAAGAAGAAGACCCAGCCTTGATAATGTCCCTCACATGACAAAGTTGTACAAAATGCACCTTACTTTCTACCTGGAAGATCAACAGAAAAAGGTTCCTTTTAGACCCAAGCCAAATTTGAGTCGCTTGTATGTTTTATAAGAATCGTGACTGGATCATATGAACAATGTACAGAAGATAAGAAAGTGGACCAGTATCTTTCAGCATTGTAACGTGCTGAAAACATGTTAACAATAACATAACAACAGACACTGAAGAAGTAGAAAGAATCACAAGAACCTACTTCAAAGGCATCTATGCCACAAAATTTGAAAATCTAAGGAAAATGGACAATTTTCTTGACCAATTCCATTTGTTAAAATTGAATCAAGATCAGATAAACAAATTAAATAGCCCTATTTCACCTATAGAAATAGAAGCAATCATTGATAGTCTCCCAACCAAAAAAAAAAAAAAAAAAAAAAAAAAAAAAAAAGCCCAGGGCCAGATGGCTTCAATGCAGAATTCTACCAGACCTTCAAAGAGGAGCTAATACTGATACTCTTCAAGCTACTCCAAAAGATAGAAATGGATGGAACATTACCAAATTCTTTCTATGAGGCCATAGTCATGTTGATACCTAAACCCCATAAAGACGCAACCAAAAAAAAAAAAAAAAAACAGAATTTCAGACCAATTTCTCTTATGAACATTGATGCAAAAATACTCAATAAAATACTCACAAAACGAATGCTTGACCTAGGCTCCTTATTGAGCAACAGAAGCATGCTGTCAGATGCATCGTAACAGATATATCTGAATAAAATATTCCACAAGTGCTCTGTGATTTGGAGAGCAAGACCATGTTTGTAGATATTATAGCTTATCCACAAAATGTCCTCAGTATATAATCTGAAACAATAAGCTCAAAAGTATTTAAAGAAATAAGAAATAAAAGCTCCTAAACTTCAAATTAAAAATCCTTGTACTTACTCTTTTTTTTAATTTTATTTTTTTATTTTTTTTAATTTATTTATTAATTTATTCATATTACATCTCAATTGTTAGCCCATCCCTTGTATCCTCCCCTTCTTTCCTCCCTCCCGTTTCCCCCTCTACTCCCTTCCCCTATGTCTGTGACTGAGGGGGACCTCCTCCCCCTGTATATGCTCCCAGGGCATCAAGTCTCTTCTTGGTGACTTATTATCTTTCCTCTGAGTGCCACCAGGCCTCCCCATCCAAGGGACTTGTACTTACTCTTAAGAGTCTAAGGAACAGAAGAGAGAGAAGAGAATCTATGGTGGGCCCACACTGTTGTGTGAAAGGAAACCTTGTGATCATGGCCAAATGCTAATGCCATCTGCACAGTCCAAACTGTAGATCTGTAGATCCACAGACAGCTCTGCCTTCAGGAGGATCTTATAAACTTGCCTTTTCCTTTCTGAGTCTTGCTTGACTCTGCCTTACAACATTTCTCCAGAATCTTATGCCTACGTAGATTTTTTGCCCCCATGGGCTTCCTCTCTGCCACTTCTGCTTCCTGAACACCATGATGCACACAGCATCCTCTGCTACATGCTTTGCCTCCATGGTGTTTTGTTCCACCCATATGGCAATGGAACCAGCTAACTATGGACCGGAATGCTGAATTAAAGTAAGGCCTCGTCCATTAACTGGTTTGTGCCAGGTGCCTTGTCATAGTGACAAAAGGCTAACACGTGGCAGTAAGCAGACTTCAGTCAAATGCTTATCTCCAGCAGATTATATTTTGTTAGAAGCAAGCATTTCTAATACACCTTTTCATTAGATAAAAAGAGTTTTAAAGGGCTAGAGGGGGGCCAGCCAGGGAAACTCCTGCTGCTGCACAAGCATAGGGCCTGACTGCAATGCCGGAACCTTGTAAAAGGTCATGTGTGATAGGACAGGCTTGCTATCCTGGCACTGCAGAGGCAGACACACGATCCTGGGAGCTTGCTGGCTAGCCAGATGAACACAATTGGTGAGTCCCAGGTCCTAGGAAGAGACATTATCTTGAAATACAAGGTTGGGGATAAGGTAGAGAGAGATCAGTCATGGAGCACTTGCCAAACAAACAAACAAACAAAACAACAAGAACAGCAAAAACCCATGAGCATGGGACTTAGATGCCTGGGACCCAGGCAAAATACAGGTACCCTCTTTTAATCCCAGTACTAAAGAGACAGAGACAAGAGGACCCTCGGAGCTTGCAGGCTGGCCACTCTAGTTTGCCGGTTCAATTTGTGAATTTATCTGACCCATGTCAAAGTGAGAGACCTTGGCTCAAAATCAGGGGATCGTAGGATCCACGGGGTCCTGGAAACCTACAAGAAGAACTTTATGACAGGCAGATCTGGGTCCTGGGGTCCTCCTCAAACTAAGGCACCAGCCAAGGAGAATATAAGCAGTAAACTTCGAACCCCTACCAAGACCTAGCTGACGAACAGGATATTCTCCACCGGTGAGTGGAGAGTGAGATCTGACTCTCACACGAACTCTGGTGCCCCCTTTCTGACCACGTCCCCTGGATGGGGAGGCCTGGGGGCACTCAGAGGAAGGATAGCAAGTTACCAAGAAGAGACTCGATATTCTAAGAGCATATATAGGGGGAGGAGGTCTCCCTCAATTACAGACATAGGGGAGGGGAGAAGGGGGGAAGTGGGAGGGAGAGAGGAATAGGAGGAAACAAAGGAAGGGCTAACAATCGAGATGTAATATGAATAAATTAATAAAAAAAAATCAGGGGATCTTCCTCAAGGGAAACAATGCCTCAGGTTGATGCCTGACCTCCTACACCTGTCCACACATGCCCACACACATACAGACACATATACACATACAGAGACTCTGTCTGTCTGTCTGTCTGTCTGTCTGTCTCTCTCTCTCTCTCTCTCTCTCTCTCTCTCTCTCTTTTCCCCTCCCTCCCTCTCCCTCTCCCACTCACTCTTTACCCCCTCTCTCTTTTTCTCTCCTTCCCTCCCCTCCCCTGGTGAGCGGCTCATGAAAAAAAAATGACAAGGTTTATCATAACAACTAAAGTTTATCTCTGACCTACATCCATACCCACCCAGTGGCATGTATGTGTGCCTGCAGACTCATGAACACATGCCTATGTACTAAATTTCTTAGAAATATAAAGAAGTGGAGGTTAGTGGGAACTTCACTGAGTTGTGAGATGACATGTTAGACAACAAATTTCGCCAAGACTATATTCTAGCAATCCAAAGGCACCATTTAATTCTTCTGTGGTTTCAGCTTACCCACGTGCAGTCTGTTTTCTGCAACTCTGTTAGGATAGAGAACAGGCCTGCACCTTTAGGTCCCACTCTCAGTGTCCAACGTGGAGTCTTGTGCAGAAGTGGACCAAGTGCATAGGTGTTGCAAGTGTCCCCTGCACATAGCCAACTATGTTTCTCCTCTATTTCTGTACCCTCCATCACAATCAATATCTCATAATATTTTTAAAACAACATACAGTGGAGAAAAGATAGCTAAGATACTGATGAGAGACCTGGGAAATTAAATTCCCACTTTCTTTGCTATATTAAGATTTGTTTTAAAGTTGCAATTTGCATTCCTTTCCTGTGACTTTTCAGTTTAACTGCTTTGTCTTTGGTCTCTTTGACGCTAGGCCACCGTAAGCACACACCTTTGGAGACACCTAGAGCTGCTCCCTGTTTCTCTAGTGCAGGAAGGTGTACACATTCACTTGAACAGCATGTCTGGGTTTCCTTTGTTGGGGTTCCTTTGTTACTCGGACAGCGGACAACTGAAGGAAGGAAAGGTTTTAATTGGGCTTGTACTTCCAGGTCACAGCTCATGACTGATGGAAACCGAAAAAGGAACTTGAAGCCGGCAACATGGCTCCCTCATAGACTCATATTTTGCTGGCTTTCTTATACTGCCCAGGGCTACCTGTCAAGGATTGGTGCTGCTCACAGGGGGCTTGGTCCTCCTACATCATTCACATCCAACATCCTACACACACACACACACACACACACACACACACGCACGCACGCACGCACGCACGCACGCACACCAATTTGATCAGGGCAAGTTCGCAATTAAGACTCCCTTCTCATGTTGACCAGTAAAGCTAACTAGGGCAGAGAGTGAGGCACTTTGGAGACGCCTCACATTACCCGTGGAGAGGTAGCTGAGGATGAGGGCTGTTTGCTAGAAGAGATGGCTATACAAAGTAATACAAATGGTGACTTTTCCTGCCTTTCTGAACAAGTTACTCTAGAGAGAGAAACGTAGATGCCAATACGAAGGTGTGCGGCTTGAGTGTCGAATGCCCACGGTGGCCGGCTGAGTTGAATAACTCATAACTATTATTCCTTTCCAGGATAATTCAGTTAATGTCGAAGATCCAGACCCTTACTAATTCATAACCCATGCATCAAATGCTCTAAGGACCACAACATCTTAGTGCACATATTCCTCTTAAAAGCTATTTCTTTTCTTTAAGAGAAATGAGTGAGGACGGAAACAAGGCAGAGGACTGTAAGGGACTGTGAACGGGGGCTGGAAATGGTGCGCCTACTTGGCCTGCAGGTGCTGCGTTCAGCCAATC
The DNA here is from genome assembly GCA_907169655.1 of Acomys percivali. NCBI lineage: Eukaryota > Metazoa > Chordata > Mammalia > Rodentia > Muridae > Acomys > Acomys percivali. Next base: position 107,524,006 of record OU015750.1, read on the forward strand.
CCCTCTGCTGTTTAAATGGGGCCTATCATTTGAAAGGGGGGGATAATCATCTATTCCGGGAGCTAATGTATGACCTACCCTGGTCTGACTAATATTAGTAAAGCATTTCACAGCAAAAAAAAAGAGTCATTATTATTTAGCAGTAAAATAGCTTTTGAGTTGCTTAAATCCATGGAAATATACTGGTAGGATCTCTAAGCACTTAAGGAAGTGTTACTTAATTTCCAGAGAGGAAATGCATGATTGGTAGACTACCTTATTCTTGTGTCTCGCTCTGCTTTCTATTGCTGTGATAAAACACTATGACTTAATGCGCCTTGCGGGAGAAGGGGCTTAACTTTAGCTTACAGTTCTAGTCCACCATGAAGGGAAGCCAGGGCAGGACTTCGAGGTAGGACTCCAGAGGCAAGAACTGAAGCAGAGGCCATGAAGGAGCACTGCTTGCTGGCTTGCTCTCTCTGGCTTGCTCAGCCTGCGCTTTCATACAGGCCCTGCCTAGCGGTGGCCCCGTCCCCAGTACACTGACCCTCAGTCATCAATCAGTAAGATGCCCCACAGTCCATTCTCTCCCCCAAGCCAATCTGATGGATCTGATGGAGGAGACTGCTCAGTTGAGATTCTCTGCTCCCAGGTACGTTTGTGTGAAAAGCGATAAGAAACTAACTGAACACACGCTGCTAGAGATGCTAAAATTGTAGCCTTTACCTTAAGACTAGATGGAAATACGATGCGCATTGGAAACTCCAAATCAAACCAGGGTGCAGGGAAAGGCTAGGGAGTCCCACAATTAGGTTATATGCATACAAATTTCCCCAAATTTAAGATGATTTCTTAAGTATCGTTTAAAAAAAGTGATTTTGGCACTCACTGACATGGAAACTCTGATCCTGCTACCTTTTAACAAGAGAAAGCACACAATAGAAGGAAGAGTCTGTGAGATCTTTGCTTTCGCAGAGCTTTCCTTAGCCAACCAGCAGCCACGTTTCCAATAGGAGGCATCCCTTGAAAGAGGCCATTTCAGAGCAGATCAATTACAGATAGCCTCTCCTGCACTGTGGATTAACAACTCCGATGGTATCTGTAGCCACACCGCTCGGCTAAATGAGAACTACTGGGGCGCCTATGTTACACTTCTGTATAGGCTTGCATCCTCAGCTCGGAAAAGCTGACTTCTGGTTAAAGGAAGCCGTGATGACAGTTTTCATATAGGGACATAGAGTGCCCTTTGTTTTTTCATTGATATAAATTCTGGTGCAAGGAACACAGCTCAGAAATACGCCAGCAGACACCAAGTGGAAGCTTTGATTCTACCAGCCAATGTTGTGTCATTTTTAAAGTCTCAATCCATGAAGAGCAAGCACATCCACCAACTCCTTCGAGAATCTGCTTTAAAAAAGCAGTAGATTGCTAGCAATGCGTGTGCGTGCGTTGCTGGGTAGCCACAGTGATTTCTCTATCATCCAGTTGACGGAGTCTCAATGGAGAAAGTGCAATTCCCCTTAAGAATTATAGCTCCCCTTTTAAAATGATGTCTTTAATTTTACTTTTGTGTATATGTACGTCTGTATGTGGGTTTGTGTCAATAAGTGTAGAGGTCAGAAAGGGGTACTGGGCTCACTGGAAATGAAATTGAATGTCGTTGTGATCCACCTCATATTGGTGCTGGAACACAAAATCAGGCCTTCTTAAACAGCAGTACATGCTCCTAACAGCTTAGTCATCCTCTCCGGCCCTAAGAATGACACCTTTTAAAGGCTCGTTGGCAGTATTTGAAAAACCTAGAGGAAAAAAAGCATAAGCTTAGCAATGTATAAATAAATTCAAATCATTACCTTTGTAGTTCTGATTTCCAAAGTAAAATATGAGACTAGCACACAGAAGAAAAAGATGAAAACAGTTGTTTTTATTTGTTTGATATCATTGTCTTAAAACTGTTACTTTTTGTATGCTTTTGATGTCTACAATGTAAAGATACACCTAAAGCATTTTAATGTTGACTTAGCCACTGTTCTGTTGATGTGAAGGGGCACCATGACCAAGGCAACTCTTACAAGACAAAGCGTTTAAGTGGGGGCGTGCTCACAGTCTCAGAGGGTGAGTCCATGGTCACCATGGGGATCATGGCAACACAAGTGACCCTGGAGCAGTAGCTGAGCACTATATTCTGATCCACAGGCCTAGAGAGCAAAACTGGGCCTGGCAGGAGCTTTTAAAACTTCAAAACAGAACACACACACACACACACACACACACACACACACCCTCCAACAACGTTACATCCCTAATCCTTCCAATCTTTCTCAAATGGTGACTAAGCATTCAAATATGTGGGCCCATGGAGGGTATTCTTATTTAAACCGCAGCAAAGATATAGAATATATTGTGTGATAGGGAAAGTGGTGTCAGATGCCTGCAATCCTGGAATTAACAGGTACAAGAAGGACGCAATCTTAGAGTTATTTTTATAAAACTGTGTTTGTTCCTCACTTCCTCTCTTAACTCAGCTCTCACACAAATAATTGAGACTTTTATATTTGTTTAATAATACGCTTCACAGCACAATAGCTGAGCAGGCCCAGTGTTGCTCTCTAGGCTCACTTTGTAGACCAAGGTAGCCTCACAGCAATTGCCTGCCTGTGCCTCCCTGAGTGCTGGGATTATAGGCATGCCCCACCATGCCCAGCTCTGGATAATAATATAATTTAATGGTAATTTTGAAAGTTGTTTTTAGAAAAATTTTTATTTCTTAAAAAGTAAATAATTGCACACATTTATCATCATTGAATAAAAGTGATTGCATATACAGAGCCCAAAATTTCAATGATATTTTAATCATACACAAAATGTACTTATTCTATTTATCCATTTTTATTTTAAAATGATGTGAGTAATTTTTGCTTGAAAATTTCTTAAGGTAGGCAGATGGCATAAAATACATGCTTTGAGAGTTTAATTTCATGAATTTTTAAAGCTCGTGTTTCCTTTAAGCACCGTGTGTTTAATGGATTTCTTTCTATCATGATGGATGGCATACTTAGAGTTGTAAGGTCTCAGATTCAGAAGACAAGCTAGGTTATGGAAAAATAAATAAATGAGTAAAGTCAAATTCTCAAATTTGGAAACTTCTACCCCATTAATTCTTTTATTTCTCGGCCTAGATGTTTTCATTAGCATGGAAAAATCACGCACTGGTGCAGTAATGACAGTCGATGGCATCTGCACTGCCCCAGAAAACCTCCCCTAATGGAATGAATGCCTTTTGAAGCCGAAGTGCACTCTGTGTCTACAAGGAACGCAGGGTGAGGTTGTTCAATTGATACTCCATGATCACATAATATCCTGGCACACTTGGAGTCACTGGCTTTACTAAACTAATTGGAAATGGCCGATACTGTATGATTTTGGACCAAGGACGTCTAAGAGACAGAAGTGAAGGAGGACCAGTCCTTTCGTTACCAACGTGGATGTAGGGAAGTGTGAGGGCAAACCAGCTTTGCTGCATGTGGACGAAGCCACAGCCACTAGAGAGAGGGCTCACCTAGTGACAGTAGAGATGTTCACAAGAGCAATGCTTAATACCAAGGAGTATTTGTTCTGAGTGTGGCCCAATAAAAACAGCGGTAAGTACTTTGAAAGAAAGTGTTAGACAAGCACCGAATGCATAGTGCGTGGGTACAGACAAAAAGATGGAAAAGATGAAACCACCATTTCAAATACATTGGAACCCCTTAGCACCCCTGTTTTATTCACTGACTATTCCTATCATAAAACTTAATGATATCAAAACGGAAACAATATTAAACCCAGGTGCCATAATCCACAGGCCAGATTTTTTTAAACTGTGGGTCACCCCCGTGGCATCCTGTAAATGGACACAAAATTTGGCAGTAATAAGTGATTTTTTAAAAGCATGCAATAACCAAAAATTAATTAAAAACCAAACGTATAGTGAATCTCAGGCATGTCTGTCAGTACTTACTGATGTTGCGCAGTGTGATTTAACTGTATTCTTGGTATTGAATCTACAACATGCACACTTTGCTCTCCTGACACCATCACAACACAACGCCAACAAGTGATGCATGAAACATCTACACTCACATTTGAGGTTATTATATGCAACCAATTACAGTGCTTTACCATGCATACTATTTTCTGCTTTTATAGGGACATGACAGTGTAATTATGGAAAACAAAGACAATATTTTTCTGCTATCATTCCTCAGCATGTATCAAAATAACATAGTCATATATATATGTTATATATATAAGAATATATATATTTAAGGATATACATATATATATATCCTTAAATTTTTTATTTAAAAGTTGCTGACTGTGCTGTGGACTTTCATAACAGTAAATCTGACAAACTTAACTTGGAATTAAGACAAAACTTCCTCCAAGTTCTGAAATGGCCCTCAATATATTTCTGCCATTTTAGACTATGTATGTATGAATGGTGGTCTCAGCATTGAAGACTACAGGATCAAAGTACCAAGGGACTCTGAAAAACATTGAAGATATTCTACATCATGCAGGGTCAAGAGGTCCATGAAAATTGATCCTTTCTATATAAAAAAAATCATATTCCTGCCATTAGTATGAAAACATGTTTCCATCTTTAATAAATTATTAAATTATGCATATACAGAATGACTAAAGCTGTTTCTAATTTATTAGCAGCAAATTAGATTTATATACCCATTTTATATACTTATATATCTGGAGAAAGATAAAATAATTGGCAAAGAGAGATTGTGGGTGAACAGCATAGAAGAAGCGAAGTATTAAATTCTGTTACCTACCAGAAGGTAGGGAATGTTCCCTCTGACCTTCAAGGAATGCCTGGTGCTGACCATCAGATGGCACTGTTGATGTCCCATGTATGGCTTTCAGTGTCTCTGAGCTTCCCTGCAGTTCTCTGGGAATGGAAGCCATTTTTGATGGCTGTGAAGTTGTTTGGGGGTGATGGCCAATTAAGATGCTTGGTTCATAGAGATGCAATTAAGTTCTGTTTTGGGGGATACTATTGATATTTTCTCAAATGTTTTTTCATATGAAGGAAATGAGTCCAAATGCTGCGTGTTACTGTCCTTTTGCCATTGGCTAGTTTGTCTCCCACCATTCCTCACTTCCGATGCTTGGTTTTGTTCTGTGTGTCTTCTTTGTACTTAATACCTTACCAGATTCCTCACTGATAAGTAAATTAAATAAAATCTTTAATGCATTTCCATTATACAGTTATAGAAAAGTCACAGTTTTACCCCTTAACATATGTTAACAAAAAGAACAAGTTTTAGTTCTTCATAAGAGTTTGCGTATTTGCTGATATTAATTTTTTCACAGTTTTAATAGCATTTATATTTTATGCTTACTGTCTTTACAAGTTAAACATGAAAAAGTAACATGTTTTGTTTCACAGAACTCCATACACTAAAAGATGACCATATGTTTATTTTGTTGTTCAAACTATAATATCTTGAGTGTGCAAAAGGTCACTGTTAGTAACCACACTGGTAGCATGGGTGGGCACTAGGAGAGTGCAAGACAAACTAGTATTGCTTTGGGCGAAGACAGACCACAGGTATCCTTCAGTCTTTTCTGCGTTATGTAAGCATTCCATGGGAATGGTTTTAAAGATTATTTATTTTTATTCCTGCATGTATGTATGTATACCACGTGTATGCCTGCGACCTGTGGAGACCAGAAGGGGGCCAGATATCCTTTTTAATTGGCAGGTAAGCTGCCATGTAGGTGTTGGGAATTGAACTTGAGTCCTGGGCTAAAGCAGCAAATGTTCTTAAACATGGAGCCAGCTCTTCAGTCCTGTGAATTTGTGTGTGTGTGTGTGTGTGTGTGTGTGTGTGTGTGTGTGTGTGTGTGTGT
>OU015750.1:107533524-107544617 GCA_907169655.1 Acomys percivali
CTCTCTCTCTCTCTCTCTCTCTCTCTCTCTCTCCCTCCCTCCCTCTCCCTCCCCCCTCTGTCTCTCTCTCTCTCTCTCTCTGTCTCTCTCTCTCTCTCTCTCTCTCTCTCGTAAGACTCCACCTGAGCATGGGTGACAACATCCAGAGAGCCACAAGGATGGAGCCCCACCCTGTGTATTCTGCACCTCTGCCTGAGACCACTCAGCCCAGCAAGAATTACATACAGCTGTGAGAAGCGGTCAGGGATGGAAACGACAGTCTAACGAGCCTCCTCCTACTCCACCTGTGAGAGAACACCAAGATAACCTCCATCTTCCTGGGGGCGCAGATGGAAAATCACAGCTGATCTGGTTAAAATGGTAGCATCCAGGTTAAACACCACAGAGAAAAGCAGGCGAAGAGAGTCCATTTGTGTGTCTATCCAAGATAACCCTTTGCTAACAGCTTTCTCTCACCTGCTGTTTGACTTCCCATTGTCCACTGTGGTCAGAAAGTACATGGGATAGTCTATAATTAAACAAGTACTTAGTTATAGATAACTATTACACTATGTTGTTATTGTGGTTGACCTCTTTTTATGCTAAATGGACGAACTGCAGTTTCTCATAAGTATGTATATACAGAAGAAACAAAAGGGTAAACAGGATCTGGTATGAGACATCCATTGGTGTCTTGTCACTTCCCACAAATAAGTGTCACCATTGACATACATGTTCAGTTAACACTCAATATTTTAATGCCAGAACAAGGACCAAGAGTCATGCTAGGGTCTGAAGTAAGATCTCTTATGTCTCTGAGGTCCAGGAGAAGGTCCTCCTCAACTATCTTTGTTGCATGGGGATGCAGGAGTGTGCATTGCATGGGGATGCAGGAGTATGCATTGCATGGGGATGCAGGAATGTGCATTGCACGGGGATGCAGGAGTGTGCATTGCATGGGGATGCAGGAGTGTGCATTGTGTGGACAGGGGCCTAGCAGAGGACTATCTGCCCTTGCAATGTCTGTTGTCAGATTTGGACTGTGAATTCTCAAAGCAGTCCCTGGGGCCAGCATAAAAAAAAATCAAATATCTGCTGGGCATGGTGGTGAATGCCTTTAATCCCAGCACTCGGGAGGCAGAGGCAGGTGGATTACTATGAGTTCGAGGCCAGCCTAGTCTACAAAGTGAGTCCAGAGCAGACAACACTACACAGAGAAATCCTGTCTCAAAACACCAAAAACAAAAAGAAAAAGAAAAACAAACAGACAAACAAACAAAACCCCCACAAATATCCACTCTCTGTTTCCCACCTCCCAGTCACAGAATATTTGTCTGTGCTTTGAGCCAGGATCTTGCTATGTAGCCTAAGGCCTCTGATGCTCACATCAGCCCCCCAAGCACTGAGATTATAGGTGTGTGCCACCATGCCAGACTTAAGATCTTAAATAAAGGTATGTAGCTGGTTTGGGTTTTGGTTTTTCAGGAGGGCATCATGGCTAACTGTCCTAAGCCTTCATAGCTCTGAACCTCCATATGCCAAGACACCTAAGGTTCAAGAGTAAACAAAAGTGCCAAGAGGTAAGAATAACTGCCTGCTGAACTGGACTGACTTCTCAGTCCATCTGCAAATGTTTACAGAACCTTCACCACATTCCATTCTGACCTTAAGCTTTTCTCATTCCCTCATCCAAACACATTTTCTTGTTGCAGATTTTTTTGAATTCTTTTTTTCTTTTTCTCCTTTCATCTTCGAATGGGCTAAAGAAACAACTGGTATCATGATGAGCTCGGCTGGGAAGTCTGCGCGGTAACTGCATGGACCAGCTCATTCAAGTGCAGTTTGAAGTTTCCTTTGGCTTTTGTGCCTACTCCTCCCCGCCCCCCCCCCAAAAAAGGAAAGAAATTTGATTCATTAAATTTGGAAGTATGGAATTTGCCCAGCACTTGGACAGAGGCAGGTCGGGCTGGGTCAGGTCTATTTGTAGGTCAGTAAGTGGGGCTAATTCTGGTTTGTCTCAGCACAACCACAAGCCTTGGAGTGTTCTGAAATGTTCTGTTTCTATTTAGGGGTCAGAGTTAAAAGAAAACATGTGCCCTGACTTGAACTCTGCATTTCAGAATTATAGCGTCACAGCAGCCAGGCCAAGAATTGCAAACCTCTATAGAAACAGAGAAAGACAAGGGAGAGACAGGGAGAGAGATTGAGTTTGAGATTGAGTAAGGGTTGAATACAAGGTTAGCATTCCATTAAAAAACATTGCTTATGGCTGAAGGCATACCTCAGTGGTAGAGAACTTGCCTAGCCCTGGTTCCATCACCAGCATCTCACACACACACACACACACACACACACACACACACACACACACACACAAAACACATACACATACAGACTAAACAAAACACACTTACACAAACATAATCATAACACATACACACACACAAAACATACACATCAAAAAAAACACACTCACATAAACATAATCATTACACACACACACAACAGAGAGAGAGACAGAGAGAGAGAGACAGAGAGACAGAGAGACAGAGAGAAAGAGAGAGAGAGAGGAGTTAAGATCAGTATCCAAATTTTAATATATTTTAAATTAACATTTTAAGGAAATTTATTTTAGCATACTATCAAAGCATACATTTTCTTTTCATTTTTATATATCCATTTTTTTTCCTTTCACATACTCAGCATTTACGGAGAAGATTTTACACATCAGATAATGCAGAAGGCATTTTACAAGGGAACACCCCATTCCTTGCACTTTCATGGCCATTTGCTGTGCAGAGCTACCACACCCATGGCAGTTTCTCACTGAACTTCCTTCTTCCCCTGCTCTCTGATTCCCTTTGAGCCTGGATTTGAAGCCATCCTCAAATATCTGCCCTGATCCAGATGCTGACCACGCTGTGATTCTTCGGGCTTTCTCATTTTCCCTAAGTAATTAAGTTCCCTAATGATAACGAAGCATCATTACAATAATATTGATACCTGCCGTAATCACCAGCATCCTGACTTTTCAAGCTCCAGTATTTCCTTGGATCGGGTAGCTCTGTGCTAACGCAGCAGAAGGTCACCCGATGAAGGGCCTGATAGCAGAGAGGACGCTTCCACTTAGCATGCACACAGAGTTACGCTGTGCTGGCATCGGCTGGCTAATCTTTCAAGTTGTCCTTTTTTGACTTTCTCGGTTTAATCAGTTTAATCTCATCTTCCCTCTTCTCTGATTACAAGGATTTTCCTTAGAAACCTTGCCTCCACAATAAAGACTATGTGGCAATTTATTCTCATATTGATTTCAACATTTCTTTTCCTCTACCAATGGCCAATAATGGGGGAGGGGGAGAGCTAGAGAGACAAGACCTAGAAAGAAGATGAGAGGCTAGTACAGAGGCTCTTCTAGTACCTGATTTGGTGGCAACGCCACACATTCTGCCAAGCTAATGCCACTTTACATGCACAGAGAGCAAAAATGACAGCCAAAGAGGGACATATCTACAGTGAATTAGCACTAAAGGGAACTACACCAGGGGAAAGGCTTGCATTGCACGGTAAAGACAGATGGGTGCACAACACACCAAAGCCAGCCAGCCAGCCATGCCCTTTTTGAAGTCAGAGACGGCCACCACGTGTTTGTTGAAGGAGATGAGATGCACAGTAACAACCACCCTCAAGGATGGGCTGGGTTCTGTTTCCATCCACATATCCTGATCCCTCCCAACACACACACACACACACACACACACACACATACACACACACACATACACACACACACACACACACACACACACACACGGGAGTGACGGAGTCCCTAAGAGTCATGGACAAAGTGCAGGCACACAGCCATAATGTATGGAGGGTTAAAAGGGAAGAGCTGCTCAGAGAAAGGGGGTGAACACTTCCTTGGACTTCCATTAAGCATCCTTGTGAGAGCTGCAAAAGCATAGCGCAGACTCAGACTCTGGCTGGCTGCACCAGGCCCAGGGCTGTAGGGAGGAAATGGCAATGGATGAAAGCTTAGCTCATGGATACATTTAGAAAAAAAAAAAAACAGTTGGCCCTGTGGGTCATATTTAAGTGTTATGTATTGAACTCATACAATTAACTGTGCAAGCCTTATAGATTTTAGACACTGTGGGATCTTGGTTTCCATGTGTTTAGCCACATGATGTACGCTGAAAAAATAGCGCATAAAACAAACCTTTTTCTTTTTCCTTACCAAGGAAAAGTTAAATATCTCTTTAGGCATTGGGTATATTGTTCTGATGAGATGGCATAAGAAGGTGGCAGGGCGGGGGGCGGGGGTGGGGGGTGGGGATAGAAGGGAAGCAGAAATGTCCGCAGGAATCCATGCGTGGCACAGAACTGAAATGAATTGCTTATTTTTCAATTCTCAGCCTCTTTCCACTTGTTCTGATACAAGCTACAGCAATCATTAAATGCTTAGTGAGTGATGAAAACCGTTTTATTTGCAACGATTACATTCGGGTTTTTAAAAATCATAAGCCTGTCATTTAAAATGGACTGTTAACAGCTTGAAGAGAAATGACCCTAAAGGCCTGTACTGGATGCTTGGTACCAGCCTGAGGTGCTGCTGGGAGACAACGGAAGCCTTAGGGTGTGGGGCCTAGTTGGAGGAATCCGGTCAGGCATAAGTAAGTGCATTTGAAGGATGCACGAGGAGCCAGGCTATTACCTGTCTGCCAGCCTTTGCAGTGTCTGCACTCTGCTCCCAATGTCTCTACATTTGCCGCACCACACACCAGGCCGAAAGCAACGGGGCCAGCTAGCCGTGGACTAAAAGCTTTGAACCATTTAGCCAAAATAAACCTCCTCCATCCCGTAAGCTGATTTCCACCAGGTATTTTTGTCACACTGACAATTCGCTGACTTCCATGTACGCCTTCCTCTGTGCCTGGAATGGTGCCTTGAACCGACAGCGGCAGAGAGCGGAGGTTTAGGCGTTTCTGCAGGGTAAACAGGCTGCGCTCTCACACCCGGTGGCCCATCTTTTTGTTTGATCTTTGGGATTTCTGCAGATAATGATATACTGTAGCCAGCTAGAAAGAACATCTGTTTTAGGAGCTGCGAACTTACAAGAGCCATTTGTCTAGCTAGACTGTTCCTATTCTCTTCCCAACCAGCACCTATGTTTCTCCGTTGATCAAATTTACACAAAATAAAGGGATGGAGAAAAACACCAAACAGCCATAATTTCCTCTCCTTTCAAAAGGCTGCCCAGCACCTTCCCTGTTATGATAGAAAACACTCAAGTTTTTTTTTTTTTTTTTTTTTCCTTTCCTGTTGGTAAGCATGTGTTTTCCTTTCCCTTTAAATGGAAGTCTTTCACTCGCTGGGGCTTATACACACCTAATGATAATGTGCTGGAGTTCGCCCAGGAGAACAATACGTCCATTAATCTGCCTGGTGTTGGTTCTCGAGTGAGTAGCACTTGTATCAATTAAACAGTAACTAATTCAAGTACATTTGCAATCTGTGTTTGAAATGCCAGCCCATACAGTAGTTACCAATTAAGCACCAGGCTACTGTAAAAGAGAGACTTGAAAGGAAAGATTAAAAAAAAAAAAAAAAAAAAGACCTGATTGTGGCTCACCCTTTGTATGTTTATATCAATTATTCACAGAATATAATTACATTTCTGTTCACATTGCTGTAGCAGGCAACAGACCAAAACAAACGGCAGAGGCATACCTGTAAGGCTTGCTGACATAAGGGGAACCAGCCACCTCCAATTCCGTCTTCCTCTGTCTTCATTTTCTCCTCCCCCTTCTGGTGGGTAGTTATGTATGTATGACCGAGGTTGGGGTGTGTACTATTTATCACAAGATGGAATGCCTAGGAGGATAATTTTGACAATCTCTCCAGAAAAGCAGGATTTCAAGGAAATAGAACACTATCGTGGCAATAATTCAACTCTATTGCCTTTCACACCAGTGTTTCTTTGAACATATTTTTGACAGAGAAAAATTAATTCTTTGAGATTAATTCCCAAATAATTCTATGTAGGCATGCCTTGCAAGAACCGTTCAGCTTGCCTTTGAACTGAAAATGTTTTGATCTGGGATGTGTGGTAAGATCGGGCTGGGGACATAGCTCACGGGTAGAGTATTTGCAAAGCGTGCACAGACAAGGCTCTGCTTCTAGCCGAGGTACCTCAGACAGGAATGGAGACCTCCCGAGCTGACGACCTCCTATATGCCCAGGCTTGCGCTAACAGCATTGAACATAAGGTTTCTTGCATATCCCTCCAAATAGCCTTTCTTTCTTCTCCAGTTAGGATCTTTATATCATTTACTGAGTCCATGTAAACAGGAAACAAAAATCATTAAAGCAAACTAACTTTGTAAGAGTTAGCACATTTTTAGGCTTTGATGCTTTTGATTTACAGAGGCAAAAAAAAAAAAAAAAAAAAAAAAGCTGGGGTCTTGATTTTGCAAGCTTATGTGGATTACAGAATAAAAGAAGGCCGTTTTTATGCCCAGAATTCATAGAAAATAATCAAAATTATTCTTGTATGACCTTCAGTGGAAATTCTGCCATTGGTTTAGTAAGTAGTTACTGAGTATCTATTGAGCACTCAGTCTGCTAATATGAAAAGCTCATCTCAATAAAACTGGCAATGAGCTTCTAGCTGACATAGAAAAAATAGTTTGTATACCAATCACTGGCACTCAGGTAACAGGTTCAGACATGGTAACACTTTCCTGCAATTCCAGCTAATAAGCCTAATTGGCTAGCACCCTGGGTCCTAGTGGGAGAACCTGTCTCAAAACAACCAAAGTGGGTGAGACTGAATGATACCCACAGTTGTGCTACTGCCTCCACATACACCCATGTACACATGAGAATGAACCCACACACACACACTCATATAACTTGTAATTTACTTTTGGGTGGTATAACTAATATTTGAACATGTCTTTATTTCCTTATTTGTTTTTATTTCTCTGATTTTTTTTTTTTAAAGCTTATCAGATTTATGTTCTGGCTCCCTGAACACATCTCAATTTCTTCTAGAAGCATCACGCTCCTTTTTTCCTCCAACGTATAAAAATTGGATGATGGGCTAGAGGGATAGCTCAGTGCTTAAAAGCACTTGCTGCTCTTGGAGAACACAAGGGTTTAATTCCCAGCACCCACAAGGTGACTCACAAGCACCTGTAGCTCCGGAATTTCTGGCACCCTCTTCTGGCCGCCATGGGCACTGCACCATGTGGTATCCATGCAGTACATAGAGACGAGCACAGGGAGGGGGGTGGCTGGGGAATGAACACTGAGGATAATATCTCAGAAATCTTTTAGACTACGCACTTTCTCTACACAATCTCATGTTGACTATAGGCTCCAACCACACACCTGACCTATATAAGAAAGTAAATTATGTATCATGATTCTCATGGACTATTGCCTCTGGGAAATGATACATATGACTTTTTGAAAGACCACTGAGAAAGTATTCAGGTGACGTATCCGGCTGTCCCTTAGGCCCCTGGTTGTTTCTTCAGCTGCCCACAGGCATATTGACAAAGTCCTTGGCCTCCACTTGGTGGTCAAATGATCCCCTTCCAGACAGGCATTTTGTATCTCTTCTTCTTTTGTTGAATGGTGACTCCACTTATCCAGTGACAGGAATAGCAAGCTCTTTGACCCCTGACTACATTGCTCACCATCAGCGCCAACTTGACTTGGTCACCAAGTCACACAAATTTCAATGTTTTATAGCATTCTTCCTGGGCTGGTAAGGTCTCAGTAAAGTGTGTGGCAGGCGTAAGGACTTGAGTTTGGAGCCCAGCATCCATATAAAAATGGGTGTGATGACATATATCTTTTAAAAATATTTTATTAATTTATTCTTATTACATCTCAATTGTTAGCCCATCCCTTGTATCCTCCCATTCCCCCCTCCCTCCCACTTTCCCCCTACTCCCCTCCCCTATGACTATGACTGAGGGGGACCTCCTCCCCCTGTATATGCTCATAGGGTATCAAGTCTCTTCTTGGTAGCCTGCTATCCTTCCTCTGAGTGCCACCAGGCCTCCCCATCCAGGGGACATGCTCAAATATGGGGCACCAGAGTTTGTGTGGAAGTCAGTCCCCACTCTCCACTCAATTGTAGAGAATGTCCTGTCCATTGGCTAGATCTGGGTAGGGGTTCAAAGTTTACTGCACGTATTGTCCTTGGCTGGTGCCATAGTTTGAGCAGGACCCCTGGGCCCAGATGTGCCTGTGATAATGTTCTTCTTGTAGGTTTCTAGGAGCCTCTGGATCCTTCTATTTCCCCATTCTCCCATGCTTCTCTCACCTAGAGTCCCAATAGGATGTCCTCACCTCTATCTCACTTTCCTGGTAAGTGAAGACTTTCATGGGACATGCCCCTTGGCCTAGTGTCCAGATATAGGTGAGTATATACCATTTGAGTCTTTCTGCTTCTGGGCTAACTTACTCATTATGATCATTTCTAGTTCAATCCACTTGTCCACAAATTTCAGAAATTCCTTGTTTTTAATAGCTGAGTAGTATTCCATAGTGTAAATGTATGTTCAGTGTTCCATGGTACAAAGCAGCAGTAAATGGACCTCAGGACTTACTGGCCAGTCAGTCTACCCAAATGAAGGAATTCTAAGCTCTATAAGAAATGCTACTTCAAAACGAAGGTAGAGAGTGGTCAAAGAAATCACCCAACGCTGACTTCTGTTTCTATATACAAGTACATTTGCATGCACATGTGCGCACAGATGCGTGATTGTGTAAATCACACAAACACACACTTCCTCTCCATCCTGTTGTGCAACTCTTTCTTACTCCTTTCCTGAAGCACAGCCACACCCTGGAGCTAAAGTTTAGATGAGATTTGTTCCAAGACTTTAAGAACTGGAGGGAGTTGGTCCTCGGTGTGGTGGGACTCAGTGGTGGGATTTTTCACGGGTGGCACGTGGGAGGAGGTCACTGTTGACACTACCCTTCAAAGGAATTAGATGGTTACAATGCAGTGGTTTTCAACTTATAAGTCCTTACCCTTTTGAGGGTTGAATGATCCTTTCACAGGGTCACATGCACATCAGACATGCATATCCTGCATATCAGATTAATATTATGATTCATAACAGTAGCAAAAGTACAGTTAGGAAGTAGCAACAAAAACAATCTTATGGTCATTGATCCCCACAACATAAGGAACTGTGAAGGGTTGCAGAACTAGGAAGGCTGAGAAACGCCGCTCTAGCAGAATGGCTGTACATTGTCTGGAAGTGAACTGTTACAAAAGAGCAAGATTCGTCTGTCTTCTCTCTCTGCCTTCCTCTCTCTTCCTCTGATTTCCATTTTTCCACCCCCAGCTCCAGACATGATGCCACTGCTATGATGTGACACAGCCAAGGAGACCCTGGGAAAGCCAGTGCCTTGCTTGCTATTGAGACTTTCAGCCTCTAAACCATAAGCTAAATGCAACTCTTAAAAAAAAAAAAAAAAAAGAATTCACCCACTCTCGAGTGTTTTGTTATAGCAACAGGAAATGGACGAGACACGTCCACCAGCTAAACACCGTCTTAAGGCCCTGCTGAGCTGTTTTCCAACTCATTGTATAGAGATGATTGCAAGGCCTGAACATGTGCCACTCCTTCCTGGAGACTCTCCAGACCACCACCACCCCCCCCCAAGAGTTAGGAAAATGTACCATCGTGTTCTGCTCCTTGGCTATCTCCCCACCACCCTTCTGTCTCTAAGATAGCCTCATCTGATTACTCCTACTTTTTCTTGAGGGCTCCATTTAGTTGACGTCATCACTAAAGTCCGCCAGCCTTCGGTGGGTGTGGTGGGTCTCCACCCTCTGCCCTCCCTTGCGTCTCCACAATATTTCTGTTTCCATCTCAGATACCTTGTGGTTCATCTGTAGACTGTGCTATTGGCCTTCTTCTTAGCTACTGGTCTGATTTTCCTCTTTTGGATTTTTTTTTTAACAGTTCAGTTATTATTATATACATTCTAAAAATGCTTGTTTCTTAATGTTTTGATGAGATATAAGGCATAAAATGGAGCATATGGACATTTATTCTCTTATTTTCTTTTAAGTTTCCTTTGCCATTGATTAGCCGGATGACACTGGGTAAATCGTTTGCCCTTTCTAATGTAAGCATCACCACCACCGTCTGTGGGATTATCTCTAAGGCCCTTGTTATACCAGGCTTCACATTTCTGTGGTTCTGTCCACATTATGCTGTGTAATTAGGCATTTAATAAAAGTTTTGGTGGTTTTTTTATGGTTGAATAAAAATGATCCCAGAAGTTCAGCTTGAATGTGTCCTTAAATGCTAATTTTTTTTTTTTTTTTTGTCTTTACACTAAGCATACAATTGTGGTATGTAGTTTATTTTCATGCATTGTGGTTCTATTAACAAAATTCAAAGTGGCTCACATTGCGAGTACAGCCCGCAGACAGTAAGAAGGAGCAAAGGAAGGTGGCATGGTCAGGAATGAAGAGAACTGTGTCGCAGAGAAGAGCAAATCAATGCAAAGCCAGAGCCAGACAGCAGTAAAAGCAGGAGCCGCCATAACAGTAGTGAGAACCAATGGTGATAGGCCATTCTCAAATGCGCTTCTCAGCTTTCCCCACGCACATGGAAAAGAGCAACAGTCTCAGATGTAGAAATTATCATAGGGAAAGCTCAGCTTTCCAGCACGAACTTCTTATGTGAAGATTTCCTCTCCACGCACCAAATACCAAATGGTACACCAGATGTTGGCGCAAAGGAAGCTCCTAACGACAGCATGGGTATAGAATTAGCAAGGCTCTACGTCACAGCACACGAAACCAGCATTCCCAAAGTAAGAATAAACCTGAACACAGGTCCAAGATACTCTCCATTATATAACCCTCTGATGACAACTGATTACCAGGAATCTGGTATAAGAAACTCTGGAATACCTAGATAAATCAACCGGACATTATCTTTGTCCATAGTCTGATGAAGTCAACACAGGGACCCAGGAAATGACAGTTGCTCTTGCTTCAAACTTCACTAGTGGTGTGTGTGGTGTGTGTGTGTGTGTGTGTGTGTGTGTGTGTGTGTGTGTGTGTGTGT
>OU015750.1:107544627-107555678 GCA_907169655.1 Acomys percivali
TGTGTGTGTGTGTGTGTGTGTGTGTGTGTGTGTGTGTGTGTGTGTGTAAGATGGAATCTCCATCAGACAGCTTCCTCTATCGCTCCTCATCTTATTTTTTTATTCTTTGAAAAGCCAGAAACTCTTGCTGAACTTGCAGCTCATTGGTTCGGCTAGACTGGCTCGACAGAAGACCCCAGAAGCTTCCCGTCCCTCCTTCTCCAGCACCAGGATTCCAGGCATAGACTGCCACACCCAGATTTCCCATATGGTTTCTAGGGATCTAAGTCAGGTCCTCATGTTCATATGACAAGCACTTTACCTCCTGAATCATTTCCTCCATCCGAGTTGCATCTATCTATCTGTCTATGTATCTATCTATGTATCTATGTATCTGTGTATGTATGAATGTATGTATGTATGTATATATGTATCTATCTATCTATCTGTCTATCTATCTATCTATCTATCTATCTATCTATCTATCTATACCCTTCTCTTAGTTCCATTATTAACAGACTGTGACTTTGAACAACTACGTCGAGGTCACTGCCATTAGTGTCAACGTCTGTGAAATGGCACGGGCAGCAGCACTTAGCTAACTGAGTTGCCACAGGATGAAAAGCAAGACAACCATGTGAAACTGTGCTTCCCATCAGGAAGTGCTATTTCAGTAGATTATTTGGTCTTTTAGCGTTGTGAGGTATGCTTTTTATTAGTACCAGAATATGAAGGCACAAAATAAAAAACAAACGCATGTTGTCTTTCTGAGAATCTTGTGGGTCAGATTGCTTTCAGCCTTAGTTTTCAGTGCAAAGGATACAACCAAGAGCCTTGCGTGTGACAGGAAAGCACCCTACTAAGTTATCACTGGACACGATCTTGGATATTTTATAATATAATGCTCAGAGTTACAAGAAATGTTTTTAAAATCCATATATAGGAAACTTTTGTCAGTGTGTGTGTGTGTGTGTGTGTGTGTGTGTGTATGTGTATGTGTGAGCATGGGCGCACGTGGGCACCTGTGTAGGTGGGCATGGAGGTGCAGGTTAGAGGGTAGCCCCAGTGTTCCTAGCATTCATTCTTCTTAGTTAATTAATTATTAATACAAGTTCTCTCACAGCCCTAAATTCACTAAGTAGAACACCTGCCTGTGCCTCTCCAAGCTGGGGTTATAATTGTGTTCCACACTCACAGCTTTTCTTCAATGTGTGTTCTGGGAATGGAACTCAGGTCATTACATGGCACTTAACTGAACTTTCGAAGCGTCGGTGTTAAACATCTCGTGCCCTTGGACCATGTGAGCATCCATCTCACTTGCTAAGTAAGGGAGGCAGATGTCCTGTAAGCCTGGGCACCTGATTGCAGTCTAGCGTAGCCAGCCCATATCTTCATAGCCATCTGTGACACGGGGGCACTGGGTGACATGTTCCATTTGCCTTCTTCCTTCAAATTCCTGGTTCTAGAATTTCGACTTCAGTTTGAAATTAAATGTTTTTTTTTTTTTTTTTTTTTTTTGAGATCAAGGAAAACAAATGCATAAAAACCCTGGGTGTAAAGTAGTGCTTCTCTCTGATGTATAGTTCTTATTTTCCTAAATTTCTTAACCCCACAGAGGACTGATGCCTTCCCAGTTAACTTTCGGTTCCTTTTGAAGTTCCAGACAATTTGAGGCTAATCAACCCCCGGAGGAGGGTCTCCTTTCAAGCGGCATCCTCTGCCTCAAGAAGCATCTCTCGGAGCAGCAGACCTAATTTTTCTGAGTGTTCTCACTGCATTTAAGTTAGAGGCAAGCTTCCCGTGCCTGGGCCTAACCCTCCACTCTTTACCTCCATCTCTGATCAAGACCACAGTGACCGGCCTCCAAGAGAAAGAGGCTGCAGGGGATCCCGTCCTTTCTCCTCCACACTTTTAATCTCATCTACCCACGGATGAGACAGGAGCAAGACACCTTTCCCTAAGGGAGAAAGAATTGTGATCTGAACTGTTCATACTCCAGTGCAACTTTCCAGGAAACGCGGGGATAGGGGGGAGGGGCAGTTCCTGGAGGAAAGAACATCACAGTGGGCCAGAGTCATTTGTATTGTGGGAATTTTAACTCTCTCACTTGAGCATTGAGTCTCCCTGTCTCTTACTATGGTTACCCCTCTTGCCTCCAAGAGCAGCCTTGCATCAGGGCCAGATGTGAGCAAGCTTTCAGTAGGATGCTCAGCACTGAGCCACCACACGCTTCTGCCTCCCTCGTTTCTTGCTTTCCGCTTCCTCCCGTCATTGGAGGCTTGCTTCCCCCAATTGCTCCTTCTGCCTGCATGCTAACATGAGAGGCCCGTGTGGGGCCTTAGTGACTAGCTGCATATCTCTATAAGAGCTGAAGTCCAAGACCAGCGATTCCCAGAAGGCCCTGAGTGCTGGCCCAGAGGTAAAGATGAAGACTAAATCCCAAGTCCCAGTCAACCAGGCAGCAGCTGGCTCACCTCCAGTACAGATCTATGACGAGGCAGCATGTGGCTATTTGCAAGTTCTGCAAAGAACACCACAGGTATCTTTAGTTGCACATGAATTTTCATAGCTACAACCTGCAGCTTGATGGAAAGCCACTCCTCCGCACTACTTTTTTTTTCCTATGGCCAGCTGAGGTGGAAGGACCCCTTCTATAGAATCCCCACTTCCTCCCTAGCCATGTCACACAGCTGGCAGAGCTGATCAGGAAACTAGATGACGTTTAACACCACGGGTCTCAGGAAATAAACACTGCCGTTTTAGAAGCCTTTCCAGTCCAGTTCCTGTAAAACTTTTGAATATTTTTTCCTTAATTATTTTCCAGTAAAATCCATTTCTAAGCATTCTCGGGGTAATCATTTCCAATGTAATCTATTCTTTTGTGGACCAAATCAAATCCAGAGCATAGAGTCTATATTCTATAATTATCCTCTATTTTGCAAAGCATATAAATATTGGCTAGAAAATGGCTAAAAATCATAGAGTGATAATTACAAGAAAATATGCACAACCAATAAATAGTCTAAAATATTCATTCTTCCTAGTTATTGCAGAAACCCACATCAAAACTATCCAATTGAGAATAATTTTAATATTTGATTAATATTACAGGAAGCTATCATGGAACATTGCCGAAAGATAAAAATTTCCTAAGAAACAATTTGGCAAAATGCTTTAAAGATCTTTAAAACGTATATTATCAAGAAATATATAACACCATAGAACAACGCTTGGAATACAGTGATAACTTTACCTTATATTATCCAATCAATGCTTATCAAAGTTTTGATCTGTGCTAGGTACATGTTATATGTGTATCCATGTATTTCACATATATGTTTATCTATTATATTTTTAATACTTTTCAGATAATTTTAAATATATAGTATATATCAATGTATAATATATATCAACACATGATACCGTATAAAACTATAATATACACACTGATATATACTGATATCAGAACCCTTGTCTTGAAGGAACTGCAGTTAATAAAGACAGGCTGAGATGGGGCCAGGATAAGTATGCCAGCATGCCCACTTGACCTGGAAGGTGCTACTTATAAAGCTCTTGTCCCTGAATAACTCCTAACAGCAGAGCGCTTCAAGAGGATGGTGACACGGGTATTGTTTTAGGCAGGGCAGTCCAAGGAGGCTTCTCTCAGAGAAGGTGACTAGAGCACAGGCAGAAATGCAATGAACTGCTCCTCATATTTTTCTCTGGACTGTAGGGGGAGTTACAGCAGGGAAATGTGTCAACATCTGGGAGTGCCTGGCAGCTTTGACAGGCACAAGTGTACAGCGTGTGGCTGGTGTGGAGAGTGGGAAGTCATGGGATCAGAAGAGGCCAACATGAGAAAACTTCACTTAAATGTTCTCTTGAATTTTGTGGCAATGTTAAAGCAAATCTGAGTCATGTAGACTTGACCTTTATGGCCTGTTCTGGACAAAGATGTTCACAGTCTGACCTGCTCTGTAGAACTTGCTACCAGATCCCATGGCTTTCATGGAGATGTCTGTGACCAGAGCACCGGTTGGCAGTGGAGTTCTTCCTTCTGCAAAGAGCCAGGTTAGGTCCTGACAAGCACAGTGTGTGCCTATATGTTAGCATATATGATTTGTGTATTCATGTGTGTGTGTGTGTGTGCACGCATGTGTATGCATGTGTGTATGTGTGTATATATGTGTTTATGTGTGTGTATGTGTGTGTATGTGTATGTGTGTGAATCCCATATGTGTGACTGGTGTGTGAAGGCCAGGTATACGCATGCCACAATGTGTGAGTACAGTCAGAAGTCAATTTTGAGTATCGGCCCTCTCATTCTGCCCTCGTTTACTTCCTACCCAGAGGTTAATTCACCAAAGCTTTTATTAAGTCAGAAGAAGAGAAAATGTTGAGGGAATTTATTTTTAAACATTTTAAGTGAAATTCAGAGACCCATGTGAGCTGCACAGAAGGTAAAAACCATAGTAGTTGTATAATGCTACCTTAACCATCACCAGTGGAGAAGAAAACCAGTCAAGAACAGTGTTCCCTCTGTGCAGGACTTTGAAAATGCCCCTCACAGCTGCTGCTTGGTATCACCTGGGTACCAGATATCCTTGGGCAGTCACTTTCAAGTTATCTCTGCTCCTAAACCCTAAAATGTTCTTAAAACCTCAAGTATATCCTCACATATATTTTAGGTTGGCTTCTAAAATTTTTAATCACTAGTTCCAATTATCGCAAGTGATTTAACTTCTTGTAGATTGTAACTCTTGACATTTTTAAAGACAACTATTCTGTCACTCTCTGAGCTGTATTGAATGGAATATAAACACCAGAGCAATTTGCTATCCGCCATCATCAACTTACGAGTATTAACAAGCTGCTTTGGAGTCAGGAATTTTACAACATTCACTTTTCTTCTTGCGCTGCTCTTGTCCTACACTGAAGCAAGCACCTGTGTACATGGAAGATGTACCGCATGAGCATTCGTGTGCTTCTCATTTCACTTGGGCATGCGGAAGCAAGTGCTGAGCTAACATTCTGTACTGATGTAATATTGATATTACATTACAAATCTTGATAATTGCTAAAAATAAAGCTTACGTTTTATAAATGTTTTTGTTTTTTTTTTTCTGAAATCACCTCTGCCCTAGCATTCAATCCCTTTCCACATTTTGCGTAAAGGTAAGTGCTAGGGAATTCTGCTGTCTTTAATAACTAGATAGGGCTGGGAGCCGATTGCATTGTCACTCACCTCTAAAAGATGTGGCACATGCAGCTGATGAATTGACGGCAAAACACTTTTATGACTAGCTGGAAACTTGTTTAGTGTCTTCTTCAGTTTTGTGGAAATAAAAGCATTTTAAAAAACAAACAAACATGACTCACAAAAAGATTTTAGAATAAATTTGAAAAACTACCCAGACACAGCGCACATCTTTCTCAGTGGGAAACAAATACATAAAGGCTTTATCAAGATTTATCAAATGACAATTAATTATATCAGTTATTCTTTCACTTGGAGGCATTTTGTAATAAATATTTATACATAATCTACTAAAATTATTTGTTTAAATGTTTCATTTCAAAACTCCTGCTGACATAATGAAGCATTCTCTTCTGTATCACACGCCTTGAGTATTTTGTCAGTGTTTGGAGAGTCATATTCCGTTTACAAGAACTGTCTTCCATGTAAACTAAATGACAAATAGTTTCTCTTTGTCAAAGCTACCAGCCAAGTCAGATTCCTAACTACAAAGGTATGATTTTACTTTTCTATTCAAAGAAACACATTAATTTGTGTTCCATGACAGCCATCACCTCATTGTAAGATGGAGAAAGTGACAGAGGTAAACAGAGTGCGGTCATGAGACCGTTATGTGGTAGGTAGAGTGGGAAATCTCTGTGCCCATGTGACATGAAAATTGAAGTGGGATGGAAAATGGAATGTTCATGAATGAACAGGTTCAGTCCTTTTCTTGGGTCCCCAACATCTTTTTACGTCTTAAGGCAACAGAACAGAGTCAAGACAGTCAAGAACGCAGTTTTCTGGTTAATATGTTTATTGGAGGTTGGTCTGATGTATTTTGATGCTAATTACTGCTTGCTGTCTCTGCTCCACCTGTACCTTGCCTAAGAGCCTAACCTGTTAGAGTGACAAAAGGTCATCATACCTGGGCAGGGCCAATGGGACAGGTGTGGCTAAGGTTCCAGGGCTTGAGGAGATAGAGAGAATCTGGGGAGGGGAGAGAGACCAGAGGAGAGGAGAGGAAGAAGGAGGCTGAGCTATGCATTAGGTGGACGAGAAACACATGGCTGGCGTGGATGGAGATTTGGCCCAGATGATGATAATTAGCAAGAATTTGGGATTATAGATGGGAGGTAGCTTGATAGAAATTATTAGAAGCAGATGACATGGGATTGGGGCAGGGATCCCGTATGTGCCAGATGATGGGAAATAGTTTAGGGGATTAATATCTGCCCTGCCCCAGGTAAACAAAAGCTACTTTAAAATATAACAGGTGTCTGTGTCTTGATTAGAAGGTTAGAAAATACTGCTGTAATAATAATTATAAACATTCTTAGGCCATACTGGTAAATTAACCACAACATATGTTGGCTGTATTTCTTCTGACTGTCACAACATACCTGACATTAGCAACTTAAGAGAGGTTGGTTTTAAGTACCGGTTTCAGGAGCTGTTGGCCCACAACAGGAAGAAAGGATGAGGCCAGGGGAAAGGCTCTGTGGTGGCCAGGCTGTGTAGTTTTGTCTCCTCATGTTGTGACTGGCCGGGAAGCTGAGAGTACGAAAAATGGGTATAACCCTCCAAGGTCTGCCCATTGTGACTTCTTTCTACCTGCCTTCTGAAAGATTCCACAACTTCTCAAAACTCCGCCACCCACTGTGACTCAAACACATGCTCCTGTGGAGAGCATCTCACTCCTGAACAATTACAACCAGTGCGACATGGGAAGATGGTGAGGAAGGGAGAGGTGGGAAGGTGCCCAGAACACCCCTACCCCATACCCTCCTTCCATTTGTGAATGGTGCTCAAGGAAGCCAAGCACTTGGACACTGTTGCCTGAAAATTTCCCATGTCAGTCTTCATGTAGAGAATGGTGTCCTTCTATGTAGAGGAAGAAGGCTCCATGCACTCAAGGAATGTGTCACTCAAAGAGGAATGTATGCATTTGTCAGTCTATGAGCACCATTTGGTGTTTTGTGGATTCGGGTGATGCAAGCGGTGATCCCTTGTGGGGACAACACAAAAATGGCCTAGGTGATGACTTGGCTCACCATGGCAATCGATGGTCTCGTTGTAGGAAGAAGAAAGGTGCAGATGCTGGGAGAGTAGGGGGAAATAAGGACCAAGTGTGCTGAGAAATGGTAAACACTGGCCCCTGGTTTGCCCTCACGAAGGGGATTATGTGGAAATTGGCCACAAACAGTTGGGACAGGAACATCCCATAATATTCCAAGTAGTTGAACTTTGAAGCAAACACACACACACACACACACACACACACACACACACACACACACCCTTCAAGTGTGTGAACCTGGGGAAGAACAGTGACAACAGATTTAGAATGTGACACAGAAGCCCAAGGAATCTCATGTTAATTCTGAAGACACTTTAACTTATAAAATTACTGTAGAAGGCTGGAGGAAATGACAGATATCTGTAATCCTAGCAACCAGTAAAGCTGAGGCAGGAGGATCTCAAGTTCTGACAAACATGGACTACAGACTGATCTGATGCCTTTAAAGAAGTATGAGAAGTAGGGCAGATGCATAGGTACATGGGGGCCTTACTACTATTAATATTCAGAGTGTATTCTGAATTTTGTATACATACACATATACATTCAAATCTTCTGCACATAAGTGAACACCTTAATACAGTGTAGACTTCATTATATCCTTCACTTAAATATATACACATTATAAAATATTTTTCTTGTCAGTCAGTTGTTTGCACATCATAGATGATGGCAAAAATATGTGTATATAGATGCATGTGCACACACACTTGCACACACTCACACACACACACACAGATACACACATATACATTTTGTGTGTGCATGATAGGGATTAAACTTAGAGCCAGGTTCAATCACCGCCTAATAACATCTTTACGACTAAGCTACACCCTCAGACCATATTTTTTTTTTTAATTTGAGAAAGGATTTCTCTACATAGCCTTGGCTGTCTTGGGACTTGCTTTGTAGACCAGGTTGGCCCCAAACTCACAGATACGAGCCTGCCTCTGCTTCCCCGAGTACTGGGATTACATGCATGCACCTATTTTTCAGAATTGTTACTAAGTCTTCGTTATAATGAAGAATGCTGCAATTAAGAAATTACTAAAATTACTCAGCCTTGCTTGTTTGATATTATGCACATGTGATTTAAGGAGAATTTGAAAGATTATAGCACTTCACGCTTAAACTATTGTTCACAAATTGTGTTTGTTTCACTTCAATCTCAGTTACATTAGGCATTTTTAAAGCTAGGTAAGAAAGATGAAATTAAGAAAAATCATGCTGTGAGTTAAGTTTCTTTGCATTCTGGTGATGTTGATATGATTTTTTCAGATGCTATTGGCCATTCTTTTAGCCTCTCAATTAAATATCACTTGTGAGGAGCGGGGGAAGACATAGAACCACACCCAAGGAAACGTTCAGCCGGGTCTTTAGAATGAACCCTAGACAGAAGGACCAGACTGAGGTGACAGAGGGGTTGCGGAACTGGAACCCCACAGAGAGCAGTTTTTGTAGAGCACTGTCAGTCCCAGGGCTGGGTCCAAAGCACCCAGGCACAGACAGCCTCTTGACCACTTCCCAGAGGATGGAAGAAAGGCATGTGTTAGGAGGATAGGGAACGCCTACAGAACTTGGCAGACTGCGGCTAAGAGCTCCTAGACGGAGGTAAAGAAAAGCAGGCCTGTGTGCTACAGCCTGGCCTCAGCAGAGATAAGCAGCAACAGTATGGCAGTGCTCTGGTGAGACTGGACTCTGAAGCAAAAGAGACAAGGGATTAAAAAAAGTTTCTGATCAGGAACCCAATGCATGGTGGTACATAAAACACCAACCAACATTTAATGTAGCAAGTCTAGCTTGCAGGGTTTAAAATACGGTGGCAGCCAGGAGCCCAGGGTCAAGGCCACTGTCCTGGTGAGTACAGTGGGGCCACGACTGCTTGGATTCTGCAGTGTTCCTGATTAGGACATGACTTCATACAGGCCTGGGGAATTCTTGAACCAGTAAAGAGTATTGGCAAAGATATTGAGGCCTTTGGAAGGGCAGGGCGGGTTTGGGGAATGGGAAAACTGTTAAGTTAGAGGTAGTTGTGTGAGGGACACGCAGGGTGGGGAGACAAGGATTTTATATCCTGTTTGTGTCTCAGTTTGACACCTAACCTACACCTGAAAAACTCTTGTTGGAGCATTCTGGATGAACCTCTCTCAGGACCTCGGCTCCTCATCCTTATTTCCCAGATGAGAAACCAAGGCCTAGAGGGTCCATTATTGAAGGTCAAGAGTAGGACTGAAAGGAGGCCACAGGGCTCCTGACCTCGAGGACCATGTTTTTAGCATACCCTGAATGGCTCCATCTGGCATCCAGGGCAGTTAAGAATCCCCTGAAGACTTCAAAGCCCATCAGAGCTGGCGGGTGATGTTACAAAACCAAATACATTAGTCACTCTCTCTCCTTTGAAAGTTCTCAAAGAAGAGAGGAGAACTTGGCCGTGACTGGCATATTTTTTATCTAGTTCAAAGGTTCATCAAAGTCCTTCACAGCTTAATGAGTTAAAGTTTGCTTGCGACTGGGTAGGTAAACGCAGCAACCTAATTATGCTCTCTGCATATCAAAGGCTGCAGCTCACTTTGCCTAAATCTAATTTAGATATTTATATTCTTTCTAAAAATAGAAAATTGAGAATTATCCATTATCCAGAACTAGTCATTCAATTAACAAAGAGAAAATACTGAAGAGCCCTAGTCCCAGTCATCAGAAAATGAGGGCACTGTGAGATCAAGGACATAAAAGCTACTTACCCTTATGGCTTACCTTGGCAGGGGAGGACTCGGTGACCAAGAGACTAGCATTTCCCGGCTCTGCTGCCTACACTGGGCCCATTATGTATTCACAGCCTTCTATGAGGTACTGCCATTTCACAGACAGAAAACCAAGCATGTCTGTTGAGCCCTGCCTTGCCTACAGAGGCTGGACAATGACATAACTTACATTTATTCACAACATTGTGTGAATACTCATCCCGAATGACCCATCCACCTGGTCCCTTAAGACAGAAACAGCAGGAGAGGACGGAAAATAATGCAGTGGGTAAGTTGCTTGCCTCACAAACCTGAGTACTGGAGTCCGCCAGAACTCCAGAACCCTGTGTGTGTCAGGATGAACCTGTGATCCCAGCACACCTATTGCAAGGTAGGAAGTTGAGTCAGGAGAAGCTCTGGGAGCCTGAAGGCCATGTAATCTTGTGTTTGCATGATTAACAACAAAAGAGAGCTTTTTTTCTCAAACAAGGGGGAAAGTGATGAGGGACACTTGAGGTTATTGTTTGACCTTCACCTGCAAACATTGCACATGCATGTACACACTAACATGAATTAATGTGTACACACATGCATGCACATACAATACACACCATGAAAGAGATGAAAGAGAGAGAGAGAGAGAGAGAAAGGAAGAGAGGGGAGGGGGAAGGAGGGATAGAGGGATGGAGAGAGAAAAAGAGGGAGGGAGGGGAGGAAGAAAGGGGTGGGCTATGTATACATGAATCCCATGACACTGATTCATATAACGTATAGCCCTGCTACTCACTAACAGACACATGTGTCCATGGTGCCCACAGCATCCCATACGGCCCATCTACTGGCTCCCTTAAGGAAGAAACAGAGAGAATGTAGTGGATAAGGCACTTGCCTCTACAACCTGAGGACCAGAGTCCAGACCTCCAGAATCACAAAATTAGATAATGATGGAGCCAAGGAGTCTCCTCTTGCTTCTTCTTCTTCTTCTTCTTCTTCTTCTTCTTCTTCTTCTTCTTCT
>OU015750.1:107563075-107581002 GCA_907169655.1 Acomys percivali
TCTCTCTCTCTCTCTCTCTCTCTCTCTCTCTCTCTGTCTCTCTCTCTGTCTCTCTGTCTCTGTCTCTCTGTCTCTGTCTCTCTGTCTCTGTCTCTCTCTGTCTCTCTGTCTCTGTCTCTCTCTGTCTCTCTGTCTCTGTCTCTCTCCCTCCCTCTCTCCCTCCCTCTCTCCCTCCCTCCCTAGCTCCTCTTTTCTCTCCCTCTCTGCCCCATCTTGTCTCTCTCTGCCCTCATGCCTCGCTTGCTGTCTCTATCGCGTTCCCAGGTCCTCACTCCTCTTCCTTTCCCCAATAAGCCCCCCTTTATAGCAGATGTGTGGCATGGTGTGATTTCTTAGAGGCTCACCTTGGCATGGGCCCTCAGAGGGTCCCCTCACACATTTATGTTTCTTAACAGTAACAACTTCTGCTACCATACAAACAAATGATCCCCAAATCTCTTAAATCTAGGCTTCCTTGGTTCTACACTTACAAAAGAATCTTATCTCTAAGGGTGTTCTACTTTCAACTCATTAAAGCTTTTGCTGTATGATTTCTTTGCCCTCTGCTTTAAACAAACAAACAAACAAAAAACAAAAAAACCAAACTAAGCCGAACCAAAATATTAAAAAAAATTTTTAAAAACCCTCAGGATTATGCTGTAACTAGCTCAGAATTTGTAAGCTCATTGGGTATAGTTTTTAAAAGTCTGTAACAAACATACTGCATATGCGATTCACCTCTTGCTTAAAAAGTGGATCTGTGAAAGTCAGACCCCACTCTCCACTCAACTGTGGAGAACGTCTTGTCCATTGGCTAGATCTGGGCCCAGGGGTCCCACTCAAACTATGGCACCAGCCAAGGACAATATGTGCAGTAAACTTCGAACCCCGACCCAGATCTGCCCCTCATAATGTTATTCTTGTAGGTTTCTAGGACCCTCTGGATCCTTCTATTTCCCCATTCTCCCATGCGTCTCTCACCTAGAGACCCAATAGGATGTCCCCTGGATGGGGAGGCCTGGTGGCACTCAAAGGAAGGATAGCAGGTTACCAAGAAGAGACTTGATACCCTATGAGCATATACCAGGGGAGGAGGTCCCCCTTAGTCACATTCATAGGGGAGGGGAGTAAGGGGAAAATGGGAGGGAGGGAGGAATGGGAGGAAATGAGGGATGGGATAACAATTGAGATGTAATATGAATAAATTAATAAAATATATTTAAAAAAGAAAAAAGTGGATCTGATTGTATGTTATTTGAATTCAATTCTTGCTTAGGAAAATAGATGTTTTTAAATAGCAACCATGTGGCTGGTTTGTTGTAAAAGAAACTTATAGATAGAGCAGGTACCACAGCCTTGAGAAAGGCAGGCTTGAAGAAGGGGTTTTCTATGAAGAAATCCGATGGCTGGCTATAGGTAAAGAAAATGGAAGTGTTGTAAAAGATAACAGAAGTAAGAGGGACCCAGGCAGAGGGAACAGGATGCAGGGCAGCTCCTGTATCCATAAAGCAAGGCACAACTAAGGCTCCAGAGAAGCTAGTGAGAACTGCTTAGAACTCAGGGATCCCTTGATCTTTAATCTAATAGAGAAATGAATGGAAAAACCCAAATATATAATTGAGCAAAAACAAAAACAAAAACCACAGACATATCCATGAGGCTACGTGACTAAGAGTTGTGAGAATATCCAGGGTCAGTGTCTGACTCTTCCGGGAATGAGTCACAGTGAAGGCATGGTCAAGTTTATAAGGATGAGGGCTTGGCCACACAGACTGTGTTTTCTGTGCAAAGTCACAGTGAACAGCTGGCTGTGATAGAGCAGCCAGTATGGGGAGGAGGGATATAAGGCCTGGTGTGTCCTGATGTTGCAAGTCTGACCAGCTGTGGAATTTTCACTTCATACTGTGGAGAGGCCAGTGAAGGATTTGCAACAGGTCACACTTTCTATTCCAGCATCACAGAGCATTTTGAAATTTAAAGGCTAAAAATAACATGAGTGTTTAAGCTGTCATAATTCCAGGGTCAGCAAGGCAGTTCTCTTTCAGGGGTGGGGAGTTAGTGGGAGTCTGCACAGCTGTATCCAGCTGGGGGCTCAAGAAGTAGCTGGAAATCCAAGGTGTCCCACTCATGTTCTGACATGGTCTGACACAGCTGGAGTGCCCCGCTCCGCCTTTCCCAGCACTCAGTGACGCAGACTGAGTGGGCTGTAGAGCGCCGAAGCATGGCTTCCTTGGCTTTTTAGCATCCTCAGCCCCTAGCAGCTCTGAGGTCCAAATTGGTCCCATCAAAGAGGATCTGTAAGCAGGGAGATTAAGCTGTCTACCTGGCACCAGATATCAAATGAGTTGGGATGTGGTTCCCAAGGTCACAAGCCCAGTCAGCTGAGTGGCAGGGGCATTAAGCTTTCACTGTTGTATAAGCACATAACCTAAGGTGCTATTTATTAATGTAAGCAGATATAGTTTAACAGGAGGATGGGAGAGCAAGGAAAAAAAAGAATGAGTAAAGAACAAAACAAAACAAAGCAAGAACAAAATGAAGAATGAAAGGATTATGTAAATCTATGATGCCACTTCTATTCTATAGTCTGTCTTATGATTACCACTTAAAGCTGAGATCTGTGTTGACCGTTCTAACGCTGTGACTCATTTAGACACCCACCTCGTATCAGAGATGCATCATAGGAAGGCATGTTGATGAGCACTGGTATCTTTTATAAACCAAAATCCAGCTAGCTAAAAATTATTCTAAGCCTGGTGTAATCCTATCACTCAGGGAGGCAGAGGCAGACCTGTCTTACAAAGGACAGCCAAGGCTACACAGAGAAACACTGTCTCAAAAAAAAAAAAAAAAAACAAAAAACAAAAAACAAAAAACAAAAACAAAACAAACAAACAGAAAAGAACAATAAAAATTAGTCATTCTAACTGTGACCAGAATTCTGCTCCTAAGTGGAATGCTAGGTTTTCTTTTGTGCAGAAGTCATAAGATCACACAAATTCATACCCCAAGTTATGGGGGGGTAGGTGGGCATGGGTGGGGGTGGGTTGGGTGTTGGGTAGAGTTCCTTCTTTTCCTTATACTCCACATTAAATGTTACAAAGTTCAAACAAAGGATATCCATGAATGCAGCTCCAATATAACAGGGAGGGCACCCTCACACCCCACTAAAGGATGTTATGGCCTGAGTTCCTTGCCTCTTGTGTGTAATGCCATCACCTAAGACGTCCCCTCATATTTTCAAGTATTATCAAAGCAAGAAGAATAAAGTTAACTCTAATTCTGGGTCCCTCCACTGTTCAGGCTCCTGCTTCTTTTTTGTTTGTTTGTTTGTTTGTTTTGTTTTCTGCTCTGCTCTTATTGACGTCAGCACTTCATTCA
Organism: Acomys percivali; assembly: GCA_907169655.1. Classification (NCBI taxonomy): domain Eukaryota; kingdom Metazoa; phylum Chordata; class Mammalia; order Rodentia; family Muridae; genus Acomys; species Acomys percivali. The sequence goes on from OU015750.1 coordinate 107,566,436, forward strand.
ACCACTGGGAAATCTTTGAATAACTCTCACATACAGATCGTTAAGAATGCAGCCTTTAGTGAAAGACTCGGGCCAAGACATGACATGCACCTTGGAGTTTATCCGTTTGGCCTCTCTGTCCATCTGATGCCTAAACCCATTCTACAAATCATTGACTCCATACCATAAGCCCGTTTACTGGTGGCTCACATTAGGACCTCACATCACTAAACGAAATCTTGTCCATCATTTCTTAATGACGATAATCATGAAGACAAAGAGCAACATCAGCATGTGCCACTAATGACTAAGTAGTTGTTCAGAGTTTCACAATTGCTATGACGGCTTACTAAAGTCTGGGAGCCTGCTACACAGTTTAAAATTTTTATTCATTTCTTAATGTGTGTGCCTCCTTGTCTACAGGTGCACCTGTGTGTGTAATGCCCACAGACGCCAGAAAAGAACACTGGATTCCCTTCAACTGGAGTTATGGGCATGTGAGCTACCATGGGGTGCTGCAAATGATTTTGGGGTCTCTGCAAGATCAGCGAGTGCTCCTACCCACTGAGCTGTCTTTCTGTCCCCCTGATGATATTTTGAGAGCCATTTTCAACTTTACAGCACATTATTATTTTCAATAAATGTGATTCAGCCTGCACATTAAAATGAAATTACTTATCCTTCTGTAGGATTTTATAAAGAGTGACATGCGGTCAGATTAAATGCTCTATAACCTTGTAATGATGCAAATGTGTGTGTCCACTCAGCCTTGTGCTGTTCACTTTCAAAAACAGTATCCAATTATATGTGGTACCCAACATTTTATTATTAAAAAGGCCATGTTATATAATGTGTACTCTGAGCATGTCTAAAGAACACCAAGCTGAGCTACGATGTCTGGAAGGTTAGATTAGCAAGTGTTCTTTGACCCAATAGCACAACATCATGAAGAGTTTGTCAGGGCGTGGTATGCAGTTATAAACTGTAAGGACCGTCTCTACTGCTTCCAATGCTCCCGCAAGCCTCTATGAGACCCTGGAGGACACAAAGCTGGGCTGTAGTGCTTCCTTCATACACAAAGATACAAAGCATACAATGATTGTTCTCAGCAAGTTCTTTAGTGGCCTCCGGAGTGGAAAGCGAGGCTTCAGTCCTGCCTCCAGCATACGAATTGGGCTTCTAACTCATAACATATTACTTACCGTCTCTGTGTCCCAGTGTTGATGTCTGGAGAATATTTATATGTATCTCCACTGCTTATTGTGAGTCATAAATGAACCAAAATATATGATACTCTTGGAAGAAGTCTTCGCATGCAGTATGTATTCATTGAACTCCACCTGCCATAACTAGTCCCAGACTCCAGTGAGGAGGAGATTTCAAAAGGTAACACCTGAACATGTGTTTTGGTCTTCTCACAGTAGAACAGATAAGAGCCTATGAAGCAACATCTATTTGATGAACATTTCATCAGTGCTTTGATATTTCATTTATTGCTTACCTCTAGCAACATGAGGAACTGAGGGAACACCAACCGCCTTTGCCTCCAGGTGGCTCTCACCCCAGCCCTCACAAGCTCTCACTAGCTCTCAGGCCCAGTAGCATGAGCACAGTAATGCCTGCATCTCCTCTCAAGGACACTGGCCCCATGGTCATCAAGAGGTATGCTGGGTCAGAGAATTTTGCTGGCATTTCTGCTAGGAGCCTCACAATTCAAGTCACATATCATCATCTCAGAACAAATTTCCAGATTCTTTTTTATTCCCAAGCAATAAAATACTGTATTTAGGATAAACCCATTCTAACCATTAATTTCTACAAAAGGAAGCTGACAGCAACTATCAAGTGAAATTTTCTTTTCCAGGCTATTAGAGTAGTTTGTTGTAGGGTTGGAATTATAATTTTCTATGAGTTTGTTTTTAATGAGTTGCATGGAACTTTATATTAATTATGAAATGTAAATTTAGCAGTCAGATAAACTAAGGTTAATAAAATAATCAAACTGACAGATAATTATTATTTTACAATTTTGTGCAGAAGTTCAGAATTACTTCTGCTTATAAAATATTATTTTTTCTTTGAGAATTTCATATATATATACAATGTATTTTTATGATATTCACACATGCTCCCAATTAGGAGTGTGGCCCTTGTAGATTGACCATGGTGACCCTACCCATGTACATATAGACAACACCAGTTAGACTCAGTGGGCTATAAAAAAAGAGTGTAACTAATTCTTATACCACATACCTGTTAATATTCACACTTTCCATGATTTTAAAGCACCTTCACTTAAAATTTTTAATTCAAAAACATGGTCCCCTGAAAAATGGTTCTAACGTACCATTGGGAATGTCTACAGTTCCCTGGTATGTGACACTGCACATTGAAAACAGTGACCAGATTGGCTCCTTAAGGTGTTTATGATGAAAAAGAGTTGTATGTATACACAGGCACTTAATTTTAGTTCTCTTTTGCTCTGTGTGTGTGTGTGTGTGTGTGTCTGTCTGTCTGTCTGTCTGTCTGTCTGTCTATCTGGACACTTATTTGTATACAGAGATCATGGAATGTCAACCCCAGCAAGTTTCTGGTTACTTGGTAAGTATAGTTAGGAGCTTAAGTTGAAACTCATCAAGGCTTCTAGCTTAGAACAACACATTGCTTTCAGGTCTTCAAGAGTCAACTAATACCAGCTCCAGAAGGCCCCCCCCAAGAGCTCTGCAGAATGCATAGAATTAGCTCTCTCACCCAGGGGAGGGAAGCTGTGGAATCCAATAGCCATTGCTCACCTGTCATGTTACAGAGCCCAATGCAGTAGGATTTAAGAGCATGATCAAAGAGTTACTTTTGCAGAGGAATCTCTGGGGGGATATAGGGTGACAGTACAATTACCCAAGTTAGAATTTAGCCGGCCACAGAATTAATACTACCATGACTCTTGTAGGAAACAGAGAAACAGGAGAGGACCTGCAGGTCTTTAATGGCCCAAAGAGGTCAAGCCCTTGGTTTTATATCTCACCCTAGAGACACATGAGATATTTCCCCCATGGCCAGGATGCCATCCCAGCCTGCCTGCCCTATTTCTTAACTAGACTGGAGAAAATGGTCATTATTTTAATAGGACATTGACCTTGTGTCACAAAGGTCTCCTGGAGACCGCAAGGCCCTAAGGCCTAGGTAGGTAATCATAGTGGAAAAGATAGCTTGGTTCTCCTGCCATGATCATGGGCAGAATTGACTTGATGGACAGAAGGGCCTTCATGTTGGAAGGAGGAAAACACACAGCATCAAAGGGTGTCCTTGGCAGGCGAAGACTTGATTTTTCTGGCTGCAGTGCTCTAAATGCCTTAACGTTTTGTGTCTGAAGCACTTTGGAGATGGTTCCCAAGGAAGTTCCCCATAGAAGCAGTCACTTTTGTCCCTTCTTCCTTACGTGTTTCTGCTTGATAAACACTCACATCTTGAGTTTACCTTGAAGAATAGAAAGCCAAAGCTATAAAATGAGCCCTGTTGCTGCCTTTGAATGGCAACCCTGGGCTCATAGGTGCAGCTACTAGGGCTCTTGGACGATGCCTTATAAAAGTTGATCAAAAGTTTTCAAGTATTCACACATCCTTAATTAGGAGCATCATGGGAGCTCTACTGAGATGCAGGAGGCACTTATGCCCTCGAGAGAAGCGGCCATTTTCTTCCCCTTTGCAGGGAAGGTCTGAAGAATAATTTTACAATTAGATAACATTAAGGATGATGAAAGCTAGAGAGTGGAAAGCAGGCAGAATTAATCACTTACTTGAGGGTCTGCTCAGGCCTCTTTGGCACTGTTCATGCTGATGGCAAATTAACCCTTGGTCTCCAGCTCTGAGAGGGCCCAGGCCCACTGCAGGCTCCAGGGCTCCTCTGAATAGAGGCAGCTGCACTCTGTCTGTTTCCTCCTTGAGCCCATATCTTCTTCTTCTCCTTTTAGGCAATGTTAGCCTCTCCAGCAGCAACTGCTTCGCCCCATCATCGTTGCTCTCTTGCTAATTTTGTTTCTGTGAGATTGCTAGGTGGACATGGAATGTTTGCAAATCAGGCTATTTGTAGAGAAGGCACAGTTTCCACCTTCCAGCTCTGAATGCTTGAGGCTCCTGAAAGCCTCACCCATAAGTTGGCCTGTAGCCAACAGATGATTTTCTGAATAAACAATGTCCAAAACCTAGGAATTCCTTCTGCTCTGTTCTCCAAAACAGATACAGCTAATATTGATGGTGCACTATGAACCAGGAGCATGAGAGGGTTATGAGAAATGCATTTGTGTAATTATCAAAACACAGGGGTATGTGTGCTCAATGGTACAATACTTGCTTCCTGCTCAAAACTCGGCCATAGTGTACCTGTTCTCTTTCAGAAAATGGTGGCATGTTTTCACAAAATATCATGAAACTACATTCCTTAAGCATAAACACATGTGTCTATTCAAGGTAAAAAGTAATCGTTAGAGAAACATTGGGGAAATAATTACCTTGGTGTTCATGACATTTATGAGAGCCATTTTGGAATTAATGGATCCAGGAAGTCAAAAATCTTCCATCAGTGCTGGACACTGATGGATGCCTAGCATTTGCATAAGCTGGGTCAGAAGCAGCATCAACCACACTGAACTATTAGAAGACTGATCCATGTTCACTGACCTTTCAGAAGAAACTGGAACAACCTAACTTGAAAACCAGTATCTATCTATCTATCTATCTATCTATCTATCTATCTATCTATCCAAATATATACATATATATTCAAACAATAAATGTTCAGTTGAGAAATTATTATGCATATGGAAGATGATCTTACATAGAAAAACCTAGATCCTGGTATATTAGTACTTGCCTATAATCCCGGAACTTGGGAGTGAAGTAGAATAATATCAAGGTCATCCTGGGGGTACATGAGACCCTATGTCAAGCAATCTAAAAAATTTAGGAAAACATTATTAAAATAAATTCAAACAGCTAAGTACAATGGCTCAGGCCTTTATCAGCACTTCAGAGGCTCAGACAGGAGAATCACCTTGAGTTTGAGGTCATCTTGGCTACAGAGTAAGTTCTAGACAAAAAGAAAAAAGAAAAAGAAAGAAAGAAAGAAAGAAAGAAAACACAATTAAAAATTAAACTAAGCAACAAATTCCCTGTATCAAAGCAAAATTTGAAACATGATAAGAATACAATAGCTATTCCATGACTCAGTATTTCTATAGTTACTTAGGAGTATTAAGTTGCCCTTCTACAGGGAACTCTGAAAACACAAGTAACACAGATTCAGCCAATTGTATAAAATGTGCTAATGAGTTGTTTCATGTATTTTTCCTTAAATGAACTCTTAAAGAACTTTTAAAATAAGACAATTAATTAAACTTAGGTAACACTGGAAAGTAGATAGTTCTTCAAAAATCATGTCATAAGCAGTTAATACACATGCAATGATACATAATGCCCACATAGCAAGGAAGTGTAAGTATAAACTTCAATGAATTATTATCATACAACTATTGCTGAGTGTAAAATAAAGGCTGCAGGATTGGCAAAGATATACTTGAACTCTCATTCATTGTTGGTAGGAATTCAAAATGGTAGACCATTAGAGAACCATTTCTTACAAATTTAAATACCCTTTCTATTAATATTAGACCCAAAAATTGCATTCCAAACTAAGAGAAATGATAATTTGTGCCCCTACAAATCCCTGTATATACATGTTCTTAGTAACTGTAGTTTAACTCAATGCAAGTGAGACCTGATGATTATCAAATATGACATATGTAAACCAAAGGCTAAACATCTACTGCTTATAAATATTTAAGGAAAATGTTCTCTTGACCCTCTTGGTGCTTCCTTTCTTAGAAGAAGCACAAGTCAAACAAAGAAATACCTGTGAGTTGTCCTAAGTAGTAACCAGTTTCACAAAGATGGTTACAGCTTAGAAAGCCAAGAGAGGCAAACAGCAACAACCTTAGAGGTCTTGTGAGGTAAATAGTGAGGGACAATAGGCAAGAGTTGAGTGGAAAAATAAGGAAAGAGAAGGAAGAACCTAAGAAATGTCTGTGTGCATCTGGGCAGAGGAAACAGAAAGTGAGAGATACAGAAGAGGGCCGCAGTATGATGCCCTGGGTCGGGAGAAGACAATTTGTACATAAGGACCACAGGAAGCAAGACCAGCATAGGAAGCAAGGCCAGCATAGGAAGAGAGCAAGGCTCTGTGGGGCCAAGTAAACCTTGGTTAGACGTAGAATGATTCATCAATAGACACAAAGCCGTGATCCCCTTAGTGTGTTAGAAATATTGTCCTTCCAACTTTAGTCTCCCCAACTTTACTACCATGGCGGTAGACCTTAGGACAGCAACATACATTTGGACACAGTAGCACAGAACGACAATGTGGAGTTTACTCTTTCCCCAAAGCAATAATGTCCAAAGCATTTTTGACACCTAGTTTATTAATGATTAGCAGTTCGGCGAAGCAAAATTAGAAAGCAGCAATATATTTTTGATTCTCCAAGAACACTTTCAAACAGGCTACCACATCTGTAGCAAGTTTGAGACTTTTACATAAGATGTGCTGTTACCAAGGCAACATTAACACCACTCCTTCTAGCAACTGCAAAAGCAAGGTGTCGACATAGCATGCTTTAGTGATTTTTTTTCCCATCTTCTGGTGTAAGGAGGAGTCCAGGGAGATGTTATCTCAAGTAATTGTCACTTATTCCTGGGAAAACATTCTCAGAGGAATTGCAGTTCCCAGATCAGTTCTTCATTTTTCTCTTCCTTAAAGAATACTGTTGCTACTCCTGTCCCTCTGTCTCTGGTTTAATGTCTTTGTCCTTTCTTATTCTCCTCCTTTCTTTCCCTTCAAATATTTCTCTTACCTATTTAATGACCACCTACTATATGTTTAAATTGTGAAATGTCTAAGTTCTTTAAATAGTGTAGTGGACAAATCCAACAAAACCCCAACTTATTGTACTTATATTCAAGTTAAGAAGACATGATAAATGTAAGTGAAGAGATGGTGATGTGCGTAATAAAATAATGTATAAGCCTAGTCGGTGTGTAAGTCTATGTAATATTTCAGAAAAGATAACTGGGGAAGACTAGCTATGTAGTGATAGCTAAGGGAAAGCCCATTAGGACTTGATGGAGTAAATAAACTAATGTTTAGAAAGAGAATAACTGGAAAGATGGCAATGCTGGATCTCACTGGAATCGTACAAGGAATTGCTCATTGTCAAGGGCAATGTGGGGATGGCCTAAGAAGGATTCCAACACAATAGGGCCTTTTCCCATGTGGACATGGCATTAGAATTCATTTCAGTCATGGCTGTAGGATGTCATTAAAGAATTGGCCTGCTGACTAGGAAAGGACAAGATTCCACATACATTTTTAAAGTATTACCAGGTGATCATTTTTTGGCAAATTTTGTAGTGCTTGAATTAAGCCATCAGGAGTATATTAATCTTAATGTAGAAATGAGATTATACTAATTTATCCACATAAGGAGTTAGATTATTTTCTTATGAAATCAAATGCTCAGAGCCAGCCTCCTTAGCAAGGCCGGTAATCCAACTATAATTCCAGCTATGCAAGGCACTGAAGTGTAAGACCACAAACTCAAGACCAGCCTGGGCTACATGGTTAGCTCAATCACAGCCTAGATAAACTTGGTGAGATTCTGTATTAACTTAAAAAAAAAAAAAAGCAGGAGGAGTGCTGGGGGTGTAGTTCAATAGTAGAGTACTCCTGTGTCATGAGCAGAGCCCCGGGTTTAATGCCAGTAATGTGAAAAACCCAAATACAAAAATCTGAATAGTACTAAAGGTGTGCTTTATGGGCACAGTGTGTACTGAACGTGCCTGTGGCCCTGGGCTTGACCCCCAGCAACAAAACAAAACAGACAAACCAAAATATCTGGAAATATGATCACCAAGGTCCAGAATCAGTGGAACTGTTCAAAGAAGCTATCTAAATCGCAGGCTCTCCTCAGCTTTCAGTCTTGTTTGTTTGCTTGCTTGTTTGTTTGTTTGAGACAGCATTTCTTTGTGTAGCCTTGGCTGTCCTGGACTCACTTTGTAGACCAGGCTGGCCTCGAACTCACAGAGACACCCCCCCCCCCCACCCCGTGCCTCTGCCTTCCTGAGTGCTGGGCTTCCAGTTTTATTATCCTTTAGTGCAACCTCCTGGTTGCAGGGATGGTGGCTCCACCTCAAGATGTCAACTTTACCTCAGGGCGGTGGCTTCACCCCAAAATGGCAGCTGTAATTCAGAATGGCTGCTCTACTGGAGGACCGCACCCCTGCCTCCAGATAGTGGCTCTGCTTCCAGGTGAAAACTCCACCTTAAAATGGCAGCTGTACCATTAAGGAAGCAGCTCCACTTCCAGGCATAGCATCTAAGTTCCAGGCAGAAAGGATGAGAAAACAAGGAGAAGAAGATAGTTCCTATTTCATTAAAAAAAAAAACTAAAGCCTCCAGAATAATACAGGGGATTTTCATACCTGCTATATTGCCCTGAACTGCATGAGATGTCTAACTCAGGCCAGCAAACCTTGGAGATGGGCACGCCTACACTCACATCCAATTCTTACACACAAACAGAGTTCTGGCTTTATTCGTATAAAGTAAGAAACAGCTTAATAGCAACCAGCAACGTCAGCCGCAAAAAGGAGGAGCTCAACAGGTGAGGATGGTATGGAAGATGAAAGATAAAGAGGGAAAAATAAACAATAAACAAATAAACAAAGGCCATGCAGGCACTACAAAGGAGAGAGTGCTGGACACTGATGTGTGTCCATCATGCAGGTCTCTCCGTTCCAGGTGACAGCAACAATTAGATAAGTCGAGAAATCTGATTGAAGTCAGCCACTGCGGATGGTAAAGGCCCCAGGACTTCATGCAATAGGCAAAGGAACACCACTGAAAATTCAAAAGCATTAAAGGGAAATCAATAGAGTGTCTACACAATACCAATCTCTAACCTCGGGGCACCAGTGAAGACACACTGAGATAATTTGCGCAGAGTGCTTAGCCCGGTTCCTGGCACAGGGGAGCGGGCACCGTTATTATATGATGCACTAAACTGGAGAAAGACCACAGGTAGGGAGCCCAATTAAGAGGCTTTTGCAAAGCGCAGAGTGGAAAAAGCAGCCAGAAGTGGAGCTGGATGAAAGGAAAAGTTTTCACCATCCTAACAGCAAACGTGTAAGAGACACCAGACAAGCAGAGAATGTAGCTGTTTCTCACACAGCTTGGAGGAGGAAGGCGGGATCAACAGTGTGTGTTCCGACCTGCTAGAGAAACGCTCAAGTCAGGTGGCAGAAAACTTTATGAATATATTCATCTGTGTTTTGTTCTAACTTAGGCAAAAAAAAAAAAAAAAAAAAAAAAAAAAAAAAAAAAAAAAAAAAAAAACCAAAAAACATAAAAGGTGTTCTTCCGGGGCCATACTAAAAACTCTCTGTGTTCTGAAACTGCCCTTTCTAAACTGGGGAGGCGATGGAGGATTGTTTGCGGTAGGGACACACACTGAATTTAAGACTTGAGGTGATCTTGCACTCGGGGTTTATTGGAAGGATGGGTCTGTGGAGGAAAGCGTGGGCTGGGAGTGGAAAAGTTTGAGCCAAAAGAGCGGAGGGCGACGAGGAGCAAGATGCTGTGGTCCAGGAGGTATAGGTGTCTTTGTTCTCCTCCCAAAGCTCTGCGGGCCAAAGGAAGTGCTTCTGGGTAGATGGAGTATCAGGGGATTGAGGTTGCCAAAGTTGCCGTATGGGAGGCAGCGCATAGAAGCCAAGCATCACACGTGGTCTTTGCAGGAGGAAGAGCTGGGGGGGGGGGGTGATGTCAAAGTGATAGAAGATGTCTAATCAGGGCTCCTGGGAGATTGAAGGGTTGAGGAGCGGCATGCCATGTCCTTGTGATTCAGCCGCACTGGCCCATTAAAGAGCACAGCACCCAGGACACTACTGGGAAGGTTTACTTTAGGGCAGTACATTCTTATTTTACTCTACCCGACAAACCAGAAACCCTCTTCAGACAAGTAGACTTTGTGTGGTTCAGATAGCCTTCATATCTTCCCATGGCCTGACAGAGTCAAGGAGACCAGCACTTGGGATGGGACATCCCCAAACGGCCACAGTATTCTACCACCAACCAAATGGACGAATGAGCCTTACCTTGCCGCCTCGCCGCCAAGCTTTAAAGGTAGTAAGTGCGAACAGCCTGTTTACGTCAGAGTCTGGTGTGGGCCACGTCTTTTTCCATCACGGAAAACAGCTCCGTGTTAGAGGATCCAGATTTAAAATGTCATTTTAAGGTTTTATGGTCACGCCATAAAACAAAACAGATTTATGGGATAAATAAAAGACGGCTCCTTCCCGAGGAGTCTGGTCACAAAAGCCTCCTTTTATACTTGGTACAATACATGTTGCGGGCAGACCCTTTGTCTAAAAGGAGAACACGTGGGCCTTCTAGCCTAGGGGAGAAAGGCAATAGCCTGCCTGCCGGCGGCACCGCTCTTTTCTACTGGGGTCCTATTAATTGGTGGCGGAACTGATTGGCGAGGAAGAGGCAGAGATTCTGGCCTATAGAACTGACTTCTGTTCTAATTGAACGGCCGGAGAATACTTTAGGAAGGTGAAATGGCTCGCCCCACTGCAGGCAAAGAGGTCTCTTTTAGCCCACATGCCAGTATAAGGCACCCAAGATGGAATAAGCCATTTTTCTCCCAAATCAAAGCTGTTAGCCAGGTGCCCCATTCACTCTGCTCAATTTTTTTTTGGTCACTAATTGCACTTCCCTTTCATACCCTCCATCCTCGATTCAGGCTGGCAGACAGCCGTGCCACTCACTGGCAGCTCACTTCCACGTCTGAATTGGCTGCCAGATCCGCTGCAGTCAACTCCTTCTTGAACTCTCTGTGTGCTAGTTCAGAGAGCGCTGTTCTGCCATCGTCCCACCATGCTACTTCCAAATGGCTGCATATAATTGGGTTCAGAGGAGTTCAAAGCCATGCTCCAGCATCCTTGTATCAAAGCTCATTGAGTCACAGGGGAGCCGCGTGCTGACATGCAGGCATGGGGTGAGGAGAGTTATTAGCAGAACACATTCAAATCTGTCACGCTAGATTCCTGGGTACACAACTGGTTTGGGGTTCAGCTTTTACCGAGTTCAGGTGTGGTCCCCAGGAGATGGCTCCTGTGACCAGCATAAGAGTGTCTCATTTGGACTAATGCACTTTGCCTATTTCACTGCATACCCTTGTGAGAAACTAATTTACATTTCTTTAAATGTCAAAGCTTTCCCCAGAGATTGTTCATTTATTATATTTATTTTCTTGGACATGTTTTTTTTTTTTTTTTTAACAAACCTTCCCCGGAAGAGCTTAGAGCTATTAACTATACAGAACGGTGGCGCAAGAGAGAGAGAGTTAGAGGCAAGTGGGCTAGGAGGAAGGATTAGGCCTCTGTGATACAAACCTAGTTATCTGCCCACAAACTCATTTTATTAGTTTTTCATTCATGGGCCACGAGCTGCAAGAGTGACAGCAAGGACCTTTTGTCATTCATTGAGATGAATGGTAGATTCCAACCTAGGCTAAATAGTGCAGTCTGGAATATTCTGACTTTAGTGAGCCATACTGTGGGACCTCGAGGACAGAAAGCATTTCAAGAGAATGCTACCTGGAGATTCAGGAAGGAAATCAGGGAGCTTTGCCCTCATGGGGTCTGACATGATGTTCCTTGATTTAATTAGAAGGTCTTCTTTCATTTGCAGTAATGCTGTCCCCAGCTTCTGCTAAGGCGGGGTGTCTCACCTTTCAATAGGGACCCTGGCTACCTTCAATGTCTGGCATTAACATCGCCCTGAACAGTCCCCTCTCTGACTCCCGACCATTTATGGAATCCCTTCTATTACAGAATTGGTCAAATTCACCTGCCTGTTTCTAAAACTGAATCCCGTTTCCAGGATTATCAGTACTCCGACGCATCTTTTAGAACCATGGCAAATCATCTACTCCTGTTGTTACGAAGAATAGATCTTTTACTCAGGACTGCATGCACTCAGTCATTCTACAGATATTTATTGAGCAAATGCAATGCACCGGGTCTGGGCTGGCTGTTGGGTTACAAGGCTGCACCTGTTAGTGTTCTTAGCTCACAGACCTCAAAACAATTTTCTCCCCCAAGAGAGGAGAATTCTAGCTACACTCATTTCTGGGTCTCCCTTGATTTACTTTTCTCTAAAAGCAAACGACCCACTTTCTAAATAAAGCAAGCGTCTACTTTTCCCCTCTCCACACTCTCTCACATCATGAGGCCAGGGGCATGTGCTGCTGAGACACACACGCACTGGCATTGCCTCTCTCCTCGATTCCCTCCGCCCTGCAGCCTAGCCAGTGTTCACAGGACACACCCTTAGCCAAGCTGTTGTTTGTGCTAAGGAAACACGGTCCATCTGCCTGAAAATACCTCGGAGGGAAGGTTGGTGGGAAGGTACACACCAGGGTCAGGAGATGGCCACCCTAACCAATAAAAGCAGCCCTATTTCTCCAACGTGAGGGGAAGGGTCTGAAGTGAAGCTCAGAGCCGTTTGTGTAAGATGCCTGTCCAGAACATGTCTCCCAGCAGGCTGCAAACACACCACCTTTCTTCTCCTAAGCAATCCTGGAGATGCTTCCAAACCACAGCAGCTGTGGCATTTTTTCCATGCACCTATCGGTAATATGATACATTCATGATTAAGAGTCCGTGGTAGGTTTACCTAAGAAATGCCAAGGCAGATGGAGCCAGAAAGAACAGGCCAAGTGAGAAAAGCATGCAGGGCTCCCTTCTGCTCATCCTCCATCTAGGTCCGGCACTCACAATGTTACTTCCCCATTTTCAGTCAAGATTTGTCTTAGCATCACTTTAGAGTAGCCTTCTACAATACCCCATCTGAAACAAAAATGGCAAAAACCAGCGAGACGGCTCAAAGAACAGGTGCTGGTCCCCAAGCCGGATGTCCTGAGTTAATTCTTTCAGGACACACTTGGTGGAGGGGGAGAATTTGCTCCAACAAGTTGCCCTCTGACCTCCACAAGCTCAACAACATTGACACATGTCCACACAGATACATATGAGCACACACAGGCAAGAATTAATTATTAATTAAAGTGGAATAAAATTTAAAATAGCAGCAACAGCATAGTCAGTGACAGGTATTCCCTGACTCATTGTCCTAGAACGCATAAATAAACTCACGTTATTTTCTATTTATTTACTTGCCACTGCCATCTCTAGTCAATAGATTCCTCTATGGCTCGCTCTAATCTTGGTTTCCAAACCTAGACTACATTTGCATTTTACATGCAGAAAAACAAAGGATTGTGGCAAATGGCTTCTGTAGATTTCGTGGTTGGAATCTAGCTTATGCCACACATAGGGAGTAGGGAGTTGTGTTAAAAAGTCACAGCTGCCATAGCAGAACTTGGTTCAGACTATGGTTTTACCGAATCATGGTCAGTGGCACAAGCAATTTAGCACATATGCACCTGCTTTTGTTCTTTCTCTATCATGGCTACAAGAGAATTACAGGATTGCCTGTTCTTTACATGGTAATTATACTTAGAAGAAACTGAGGAAATACTATCTGCCATCATTATTATTTTAAAGACAGTCATCTCCTAACTGAAGAAATATACAGAGAAGTGGCAAATGTGCTTTGCATCCAAATGACACATTACAAATGAATAAAGAAAGTTTGGAAGGATGGTTGGGCTGTGACGAGAAGAAGGAAACAGAAGTGGCCAGAGGACTGACAGGGCAGGGCGGGGCCACGCCTGCGGTCTTAAAAATCTTCATTGATGTATGAGTCCAGAGCTTGGAAATCAAACTGTGGGTCCAGGAGCTTGGTTTTATTTAAGAGTATGACTGGTCAGCGAAAGCCACGACTGTTCCAAAGTAATGGTAAGCGCCATGTCATTGATCTTCTGTCTCTATTAAGGGTTTTGGTTCTTTTGTCCACTAGATCTTGGGGACTGTATTAGAATTGGGATCAAGGCTCTGGGGAAGAGTATTAGTTCAGGTAATACAGCATAGAAAGGAATGAGAGGGAGAAAGAAATAAAATAAACAAAAAGAAGCAAAAAGAACTAAGGAAGATGTAATGTGGATAAGACTAGGCATGTGAGGACATCACTTTCTCTTGGCCCGGGTTTGAAAAGTAAGTAGTTAAGCCAATTGCTCAGAACCCTGAGCTCATGGAAGAATCATGACTCAGATCAACAAGGACCTGAGATGATGGGGAGTGAGATCATGAGAGTGAGAGTGGCCAGAGCCAGGAGTAAAATCACAGGACCAGGGAAGGCTGAACTTTAGGTATGCTTCTGTTACTATGAACAGATCCTGTGCAGTGCTACAAACACACAAAAACAGACACAGACAGACAGACAGACAGACAGACCACATACACATGAGAAAAAGAGAGAGAGAGAGAACAGACAGACATACAGAACACACACACACACTCACATACACACGAGAGAGAGAGAGAGAGAGAGAGAGAGAGAGAGAGAGAGAGAGAGAG
>OU015750.1:107581012-107592581 GCA_907169655.1 Acomys percivali
AGAGAGAGAGAGAGAGAGAGAGAGAGAGAGAGAGAGAGAGAGAGAGATTTGCAGTTTTCCGTAAGTTCAGCTGTAACTACACAGCCTCTATTTTAACAGCAACCTTACCTAGAGAACCAATTCACTCACTATTTCTTTGGTAGTCATGGCAAAAGCAGATGATTATCAATTAGCTTTAGAAAAAAAAAAAAATAGTGAGTAGGAAGAGACCGCAGAAACAAAGCAGAAGAGAAAGATCAACTATGAATGGCAACCTCAAGAGAAGCACTGAGCAAGTACCTACGTCAGAGCTGAGAATGTGAGGTCAAGGAGAGAGAAAGAAGTGTTTGTCAGGGCATGCAAGATGGATGCTTCACCATCAAGTGTCAGGACACCATGTCTTATAGTCAGGTTTCCTTTTGAAGGTCCAGAACATTCTGCCTTGACTCTCAGCACTCTAACACCTTTTATTTAGACAGAGAATCAAGAAAGCTTTGAAACGCCTACTGGGCAGGCAGCAGTCCTCCGTGACATGGACAGATGAAGAGACCATTTATGCACTGATCCGGTAGATACATGGAGCATGCCTAGTATACACCGGGCAGTGCCGATGGGGGCAGAAATGTCTATGGACTGCAGATTTCTTGGAGCCCTATCACTTATTAAAAAATAAAACTTCATAACAGAATAAAAAAATCTCCATTTCCATAAATGTTTCAGATGGCTCCTCAGTGTTTAGAGTCGACTCATTCTTTACTGTTTAATAACAGAGCATGTGCCAGTGTATTTGTCTTACGAAGAATAAATAAGAGCCCGACAAAAGGCTGATGAAAAAGGTGGAATGTTCCGTGAGACGTCACAGATACCAACTGGAGCTAAAGGCTCATGTAAGTCTCGTGGCCACTAAATGTCTCTTACCAAAGGCTTCCATTTTGAGCCTGGATCCTTTCCCACAACAGCCAGCCAGCCTTCAAACCCTGAGCCATAAACCCTGTTTAGATTAGGGGCTATGTACAGTGAATTTGTGGACATGCATCTTCTCCATGCATGGGCAGAGTGAGTGTGCGTTATTGGTGCGACAAATATGCACAGGGCTTAGCAAGGATGGGATAGTATAACACTGCACAATAGGCTTCAACCTCGCCAGGAGGAAGGCGTGGATATCTGTCACAGTGGCTTCTAAGGCTGATGAAAACAGAGGCTTCACTCGATACTCAGTTTGTTTGACCTGGTGTTGAAATAGGCCTTTATTTTACTCTTTTAAGGCTCATGAGACCTAGCTGCCAACAGAAGGTGCTCTTGATTCACAGAGCAGCCCTCTGCGGGAGAGCTGCTGCCACAATCGCTCTGCTCTGACACACCTCACTGCAGCGAGCGGAAGCAAAGGCATGCTCCCTGGGCGTCACCTGTGTCACACTTCCTCTACTCTCCCCAGCAAGACTAAATCATTCCTATCCTGTCTCTGTGAAATACAAAACAGGAGGATAGATAGACAGACAGATAAATAGAGAGGGAGGAGCGAGAGAGAGGTAAATGTTCATCCAAGCCTCCTGAGATATAAATCAGTCATCACAGGCTAAATACTGTCTTGTTACTCCAAGAGATCATGTGGAAATCGCTGTCACCTTCCTACATGGAATACCACATTCTTCCTTCCTAAGTTTTCCACTTCAGCTCCCAAATTCTGGATGCCAGAAGAAACAAGTCTACTCATAAAAGATTCAGTATGAAGTAAGAATGCAGGATGGTCGAGGCTCACTCGAGTACTGAGCAGCATCTAAGGACCAAGCAGATGAGAGCACAGTTGATGAGCCAGCTGATTCCTACAATAACTTTCCATGGGAAGTACCTCAGAACGGCATACCCATGGGGGTGTGCTTAACTCCAGCAGGTGTCGTGAGCAGGTCCAGAAGACCAGCTCTTCACCTCAGGCTCCCACCGCCCAGAAGAACTTTCCTGGTCAGCCTTGTGAGTGTTCAGGTTTGAAAGGCCTTCTCTGTTGATCTCTCTGTCTCATAGATAATGCTTCTTTCACAGTGCTTTTTAGATTTTTTAAAATGTTTAAAAATCCAAAATTAGCTGAGGTCTAGCCCAGTGACAGACTGCTTTCCTAGACTCTCAGGACCTCACATTTCTTTCCTGACATGACAAACTTTTTCTTTCTTTAGAGCCCTCCCCCAATTTTAAATTCTCCAAGTCTGACAGCTATGAAAAAGCAAGAATTAGCTGAACGTGCACCTGAACCATGGCATATCAAATAAGCTGAGGTTGTTCTAAGTCAAGATTATTGTGGTTTCATTTGTTTTTTTTTAACAAGTAGAGTTTTTTAACCCAGAAGAAATATATATATGTTCCCCCTTATAATAAACAGAGAAGCACACTGCTCCCAGAATCTCTGGCTTGGCTGAATAAAAATGATGATATTCTTAGTCCCTCACATGAGGGGTGGAAAAAGCCTCCAAACACTCGAGGCTTTTTATAGCCCTGGCGGCTGGGTACCCGGTGCTCACTGCAGTAGCAGGCCTGGGTAGCACAGGAGCCAAATGATGCTAATGGGCCAAACAGAATGTAATTGCTTATGTGTGCTGGTTATATCCTGAAACAAATTGTTTCTTAATGCTGAGGTCAGACAGGGTTTAATTAGGAGAAATACAATTGGTGTAAAATTCTGCAGCAGCCTGCTTGTTTGGTGTCATGCCAAGTCAACACCTAGTCTCTCCAAATGGAAATTTTCATTAGAGGCCACTGGCAGGCCTAGTTAGGCTGAGTTTCAACTTTTCCAAGTCTCCTGGTAGTGAAAACCTGAAACTCAGCATATCTTCTCTCTAATAAAGGGCTGTCCCCCTTGCATTTACAAACACTGCAACATGTGCGCACTGTCTTTCTCTGGTTTTTCACACACCCCGCTGTCCCAGTTTCCTCACTAACTACATACACACGGTTCCCGAGGGAGCCTGACGAGCTGAAGCAATCTTCTGCTCTCCTTGACTTTTCTGTCTCCTCCCTTATCCCCATGCTAATAATACTTAATCTTGGATCAGCACATTATTCCTTCAAAAATATTTTCACATGCACCAATTCATCCAATCTCACCAATAAACTGAGCAGTTAGTGGGTTTTATATTTATAGATAGTGACTTGTCGAAGGTCACATCTCTGAAGGGCTAAAAATAGATTCCAGCCTCCCTCCTGCTTGTTGGCCTTGGATTTAAGTTAAACCACAGATCTCAGGGCTTATACATACTTAAAAAAAAAAAGTCCATATTTGCTCATGTCAGTGAAGCGCTTGCAAAATATTCTCTGTTGATTCTCTCCTTTTTGGCTCATTTTATTCAATAGCTATAAAGACGTAAGAGCAAAGGGTGCTATTATTCAAAGCTGCACAAATTTTCCCAAGATTTTGCACACACCCTTTACTGCACATGACCTTTTCTTCTGGATTCTTCATTCTATATCCGCCTTCTCCTGTACTCAGCGGTCTGGATTAATGCCTGTGGCGAGAGTACTGCTATTTACATTAATTTTAAGAGCTTGGGTCTTCACACCTTCAAGGACAAGGTTTTATCAGTGTTTCTAATATAAGTCTTGTGTCCTGAAATTGTTTAATTTATTTGGAAAAATTCTACTTCTAGGCTGCTATTGTTTCTCTCTCTTTCCTTTTTTTTTTTTTTTCCTTTTCAGCTCAAGGCACTTTTCATTACAGTGACAAAAACCCCACTATGTTAAAGAAAATTGCACAGAGAGACCCCCTCAAATCCATCTACCCAACAAAAATCTAAGCCATTTTCCCCTGCAGTATCATACCAGCAGTAACCGTCATGGGTTTAAAGACATATGGGACCAAGTTTTCATTTTTATATGTGATTCTGAATTTGCTGAGACCCGGGCTCCCGGTGAGTCGAGCTACATTTCATTTAGGTAGGTGCTGGGCCTCTGGGCCCGAGGAAATGTGCCTGGTTAGGGTCAAAGTAAAGCTTGACACGGTAAGCAATTACTAAGCCATCCTTCCTCTCGGGCCCTGCTGAGCCCAAAGGCCACGGGGAATCTTACTCTGAGGGATGGTTTTTCAACTGCCCAGGATCCGGGTCCAGAGAGATTGGAAGTCACTGAGAAATTCTACTTTGCAACATCAGCTGCGGATTCCTCGGCTTACTCTTCTGGTCCCCTTTAGACCACCGTTGCCCCTGTTCCCTATCAGGCACACATCAGAAGGGAAAAGACTCTCGAGTTGGCTATATTTCTGGTATTTAAACTTTTCTAAGTCTAGAAAGATGGCTCGGTGGCTAAGAGCCCTTGCTGCACAAGCCTGAGGGCCTGAATGCAGATCTCAGCATCTACGTAAAAATAAACCCAGACGTGCTCTTGCGCAGGAGCTTCCAACCCCAGTGCTTTTTGGTTTCTAACGAGAGAGACACATTTCTGGGGTTTGCTGGTCACCAGCCTCGCTCCAAACTCAGTGAGAGATACTGTCTCAAGAGCATAAGGTGGAAAGTGGTAAAGCAAGGCACCCAACTTCCTCCTCAGTTGGCCTTTACATGGAAGCTTGTGCCCCACCACGCCCACTGTGCCAGGCATCCACACACATGGACACACGCACACTTAAACACACGAAAGAAATTTTACCATTTGTACAGTTAAGTCTTCCATAGGCTTGTTCTGAAATGGTGTGTTTGTTCCAATGAAATTGATGTACTACTGGGAAAGTATTTGAGCTTAAGTGTATGTTTTGAATCTGTTGATCTCAGGTAAGTCCCCGAGAAGCAGGAAACCGTATCCAGTTTTGAACTGTACTGCTCAGGAATCTGTGTGCCCTCAACGCAAACATCTACGAGCCGCCGATGCTCCCAGATCGTAAGTTAACCCATGAGTCTGTGCTCTATAATTCTATCCCATTTGATAACTTTACCATCAAAACAAAACTCAAAAGAGAAGGGGGCAAAAAAAAAAAAAAAAAAAGACAAAAATCAGGCACACATCAACCATCTCAGACTTTTCAATGTGCCCTGGTTGAAAATGCGGGAGAGAAAGCTTGCCTGCTTAAAAATCTTCAATAGACATGGCTAGATCTAGTGTGTCCTTTAGATGCTAGTGACGGTTTTCTGGTTTCAAAAGCGGGGCTACAGCTCTACATCCACAAAAGAACTTCCAGGCATGGCGCAAAGCTAAGTAAAGAAGAAGGACACACAGCACATTAAATTTCTGGTTTTGGTAACACAGGAATCTGCTATAAATGTTGCCTTGAATGACTTTCATCTGAAAGACAGGAAGCTATCTATGCTCCAGGATCTGAGGCTACTGAAGATGGCTTGGCTGTGACATTCAGAGCCTATGCTGAGTCAAGAACAGTGAGCCACGCCCCTGTGCATTGCCCCGCCATGTCCCATCCTATTCAGGTAGCCTTTCCCCTCATGCTGTCTAAACAGTCACCAGAGCTCCAGCAACGGGTCTTTATGACATCTATTTCCACAAGTAAACTTCTAGGGTTTTTTTTTTTTTGCATATGAAAGAACTTGTCTGTTATATAAGGTTTGTTTTTTTGTTTTGTTTTGTTTTTGTTTTGTTTTGTTTTGTGAGCATACAATACATATGAAGTCATGGTAAATTTTATTTTATTTTTGACATATTAATGGAAATATTTAAATATCGATTTTCCTCTCCAGTGCATAGTTCTTGTGTGATATTGTATGTTCCTATGGTTGTTTAGGGACACACATGCCCACCTAAGCCAAAGTGACTGCTTGATTATTACTTAGGCATGACTGCGGTCTTCATGTATTTAAAATGACTTAGGCGAGGCATGTCCAGAACTGAATTCCTTATAACCTGCTTTGCCTACAGTGTTTGCCATCTAAGTTAATTAGCAACTCTATCCTTTCATTTTCTTAACCTAAAAGTCCAGCATTTACCGTCCATTCCTCCCTTCATCTCTCTGTATACCCCTCATAGCTCTATTCTGAGCATCTTACCCAACTGCCAACATTTCCATGAGCACCTAAAGTACTCAAATGGCTTCTAAACTTGTCCCCTTCCTCCACTTGTGACTGACACACATTCCTTACCTGAGTCTATTTCAAATGCAAGTACCAAAGTGCTCCCTTTAAAACATGTCAGATTACATACATACTTCTCCATGCGGGAGCTGCATTACCCCCTGCCCTACCTCGCCTCAGACTCCCAGCATCATCATCTCCTTTGCTTCGTCTAGCTTGTGTACTATCACACGCACCATCAGGCCACTGTGATTTCTTACATGAATGAGACATATTCGTTTCCCAAAGGTTTGCTCTGCATATCTCCATTCCTAAAATGGGATTCTCCAAGGCCCTTGCATGGCTGGCTCACCTCTTCTGGGTCTCGGCTTATGTATCACTTTCTTCTCATCACATTATTTAAATCTAAACACCTCTGGCAGAATGGCCAATCCCTCCCTCCCTCCCTCTGCCTTCTCTGTCTAAATAGTGTTATAATTCTGTCTTCCATTCCCAATCTCTTGCTTTGTTATGTCCTCTTTTTATATTGCCATATAAATTACCCATGGACATGGATTTCTGGCTGTCTTATTCACTTATTTTTCCTTTGTTCCTAGGACAATTGGCACAACACCTAGTGTGTGGCCAATGAGTGTTTGATGAATAAAGGAGATAAGGCATTGGTCAGTGTGTGAGAGGTAGGGTAGATAAATAAACGGTTGCCTGGAGGCTCTATGTAAAAATGAATAACTCAACATAACCATCCATGTGTCTCATGAGGCTGACAAGACCTCTGTCATGGAATGGTCTTGGGGAGAGAAGTTTGCCACCTCACAATGAGTGAGTAGCTCTCATGTTACTTAACTCTTGAGAAGGGGAGACCCTGGTGAATATGCCACCATTCCCATTTATTTACCAGAAGACCTGGAACTGTCTTCATATCTTCTTAAAGTCATTTGATAGTTAGTAAGAGGTTATGTTACAATTTAAAAAAATACTCTAATACATACAAATTTCAAATAACCTACTTATAGATTTTTTTTCTCTATCATCTGCCTCAAAGGACCTGGAAAAGCACCAAATGGGACTTATGAAATTTATGAAAGCACTTTGGAGAATGACTCACTCAACAGAGGCAGAAAATATAGAAACAAAGCAGGTGTCTGTACAGTGTGCTCAAACTTAGTATCTCATTTTAAATATATGCAACTTCTTTATAGCAGAATGAAGTCTCTCCTTACAGGCTGATAGGAGACAGTCACGTTTTTTTTTGTTTTTTTTTTGTTTTTTTCATATCAAAGCTATACTGAGGAAAAATTCATTGGGGAGGGAAAGAAACTTGTATTGTTTTATTGTGTTCGTGATGGTGATCTCTCACTGTTACCACAAACCATGCCTCAGATGACGAGAAGGACCAGGACAGCAGCCTACCACAGATGTCCTCTGAAAGACTCCAGCCAGCAGGAGATTGAGGCAGACGCTGAGACTCACAGCCAAACTCTGGGGTGGAGCACAGGGAGTCTTATGGAAGAGTTGAGGCATAAAAGGACCTGGAGGGGACAGGAGCTCCATAAGGAGACCAATGGAGCCAACAAATCCTAGCAGGGGTGGGGATGCTGCAGAGACTGATGCACCAACCAAGGACCATGCATGGTGGGACCTAGACCCTCTGCTCAGATGTAGTAGTAGGCATCACAGTCTCCTTGTGGGTCTCACGAGGAGGGGAGTAGGAGCTACTTCTGACATGGACTCTGGTGGCCACTTGTTGATCACTTCCCCCTGGTGGGGCGGCCTTGCCAGGCCACAGAGGAAGAAGATACAGGTAGTCCAGATGAGACTTGATAGGCTGAGGTCAGATGATAGGGGAGGAGGGCTTCCCTTTCTGAGGACCAGGGGAGGGAGAAGGGGGATGAGGGAGGAGCACCAGGAAGCAATGAGGGAGGGGCTACAATCAGAGTATAAAGTGAACAAATTTAGAAAAAAAGAATTTTAGTTGGAAAGTTCGATAGCTCACACAACATCCAGTCTATTGCTCCCTTTTGTAAATAAACTTTTATTAAAATTCAAAATAAAGATTAATACCAGCTTAGTATAGATGTCGATTTGGATACACTCTATCAAAGTTTTGCAAACTTACCTTGACTTTCAAAAGGGGAAAACACTTCTTTTTCCTATTAAAATAAACTTTGGAGTCTGAGGAGATGGTTCAATGTGTAAAGCACTTGCTACGTAAACATAAGGACCAGAGGTTGGATCCCCGGCACACATGTGGATGCCAGGTGGGTATGCTGAGCCAGCTTTAAGCACATCTCACAAGAGAGTACACCTTTGGAGCAAGACGGCTAGCTACATGAACTGAATTGATGAGTGAATTGAATGACAGACCTTGCCTTGTTATATAAGGAAAGTGATGGGGTAAGACATCTGACATCCATCTGTGATTTTCACACATATGTACACACACACACACACACACACACAGACATGAAAACATGTATATACACATGTACACATATGAAGAAGAATAAGGATGAGGAGGAGGGAAGAAGAAGAAAGAAAAGAATTAATTAGTTATTTAATTTCAGGAAGGCACACTAACTATTCTAGATACAAATCAAATCAGGATAATTCAAAGGTCTTTGAAAGGCAGGATAGTTTTATTTCATTCTAAATTAGTCTTCAGGCTAGTAAGATAAAGAAAAGAAAAAAAGTATGGGCCAGCAAAAGGGTTTGCAGGTAAAAGCGCTTGCTGTCAAGCCTGACAGTCTGAGTTCAATTCCTGGAACCCGAGTGGTGGAAGATGAGAAGAAATTCCTGCACGTTGTCTTCCAATTATAGGTGTGCCATGGCATGTACATACAAACACAAATGTACATGTGAGCACAAGATAGATAGCTATAGACATATAGATAGATGATAGATAGATATTGACAGATGGTAGATACATAGATGATAAATCTAAAACAGAAAAAAATAATAAAAACTTGTTCTCATCTTACTTTTTTGCTGCCTTTGTGGGTGTTTTCTGTCTGATCTCAGCCTTTTCAAGGTTAAACCAAAGCATCCAGATGCACAGAAGGAGCCCCAGCTCCCTCAGCTCCCAAGCCTGACTTCACTGGGATGGATTTCTATCAAGACTCAGAGAAATAAAATTTAAATAAGCTCTTAGGAGTTGTTATGATTTGGGCAAGTGTCATCCTAAGGTCCATGTGTTAAACTGTTGGCCTCCAGTGTGTGCGCTAGTGTGTGTGGGGTGGGGAGAGGTGGGAGTGGTGGTGGTAGAACATTCAGAAGGTGGGTCCTTCTGGAAGAAGATGGGTCATTGGACCCAGGACCTTGAAGTTGCTAGCCGAACCTTGGTCCCTCCCACTTTTCTTCCTTTGCTTCCAGGCTACTGTGAGCTAGGCAGCTTTCAGGGCAATGTCTTCCTGAAAAAAAAGATTCTGTTGCGAAGCAATATGGCCGAGACCATAGGCTGACACCTTGGATCAAAAGAAGCCACCGTTATTTAAATGTTGATTTACCTTGGTTACTTTGTTACAGTAACAGAACATTGATTAACGTGGGACCTATGGGATTTTCTTTTTTAATGTCGCTTCGCAGGTTTTCTAGAGAACTCACACCACGCCCTACTTTGCATCTTCAGGTGGCTAGCCTGTGTATGGTGCTGGCTGCTACACACACTTTTTGCTATGAGTAAAAAATAACCTTCCTCCTAGGGATGAGGCGGTAATAATGGCCTATGATATTATCACAGCACTGTTCATTATCAGCCAGCAAGAATAAGCCAGAGCATTCGGCATGTTCAGCCGAATGTGGGGGATAGGAGGGGGAGGGAGGGCCTGTCCTCTTCCAGGAGGCAGAAGACAGGGGCAAACTAATGACCATGGGGAATGGGCTCTGACAAACCCTGCTGGTCATCCATCCACGGGCCAGGGTCAGAGGAATGAATGTCCATTAACAGCCTTCCCCAGAAGGCTAAGAAAAGCTCCAGGAGCCTGGGTGAGCAATGGAGCTCTGGAACACTCCTATTTGCATTCAGTTCAGGGGAAGGAGTAGCTGTTTCCAGGAGGGGGAGGATTTTTAGCTGCACTGGGAGCTTTGGCCTTTTCAGCAGAGACACCCAGGAGACTGCCTGTCAAACAGCAGCCTCTCGCTGGAACTACCTAGCTGAGAAAGCCAAGGAGTCAAGGAGGGGTAGGAGAAAGGGGTAGATGAGAAACAGGAAGCTCAGTGTACCCCCCCCCCACACACACACCCGTGACAGTCTGGGAAAGATACAGAAAGGAAGCAGGACCATAGCTCAGAGGGGAGGGATAAAGGAACACATGAGTGGCTGCGCATCTCTACATGCCTTTTCCCCCTGGACAGCACACTGTGGTGATGCATATTCGTGAAATTTTCATTAATTCAGTTTTACAAATAAGAAAGTAGGTTTCTTTGCATTTCCCCCCGTGTTCTGCCTTTCCTGTTCTCCTTCCTCTCCATCCTGACTCCCACTGCGACCGACAGTCGACAGTCCTGGAGTAGAGCCGAGGAATAAGAGAGTATGTGGCTGTTTCTTGCCCCCCCCCCCACCCCCCTTTAAAAATCCCGTCAAAGCTCCTTTCCTTCAGTTATCCTTGGTATTCCCGCAGGAGCTGAGTTAAGATTTAATTGTGAAATTTGCATAGTAACTCAGCAAATACATTCTCCGGTCTCTTATAGACCGTTCACTGCAGAGGGCCATTTTAGTTATAAATCACTTATTTCAAGATCTCAACTGCATCAGCATTTTGCACCTCTTGAGGAGAGTGGCAAGGGAGAGCAAATCCAGTGCCTGGAAGAGTTAGCATTTGGCATTTGATCTCCATGTAGGGCAGTAGGAAGAAGAGGCTGGGTTAAGGGGTAGCTAACAAGGGTCATCTTTGTCCCTGCTGTCCCTCTAAGAAGGATATTTTGCCTAGTAGCAGCCTGGTCCTCTAGCCTGCCTCAGGAAGCTATGGCCCTCTTCCCGAGGGCATCTTCATGCTAGGAAATCTAAAGTGATGTGCTGAAACTGTGCACGGCGATGGCAGCGCTCTTGTTCAGCTTACAGTAATACTGCTCACAGCTGGATGAGTACAGTGAGATGTGCGGGGACCGAATCTGGCAAGCCCTTGCCCAAGAGCGGCATCCAGGTTGCAGAAGAGAATATGTCTGGCTTAGTGGGCTGGAGGTCTGGCACTGCATCTAAAAAGGAGGCTTGTTTTCTTCTCGTTTCTCATAGTCTGCCAACAACACCATGGCCGGAGGCTCTAGAACGCAGAGAGAGTTGTTTGGTTGAATCAGATTAAAACCATCTCACCAGAGTCCAGTGCTCTTTTTATCTGTTTGTGTCACCTTTCTGTCACATGTGACACAGGGACATGACTTTGATAATAAAGGGCAGCTACAGGGCATTGCGTGGCCACGACAGTGGAAGAAGGGAAACTGAGGAAGGAGGCGGAAAGTACAAAGAAAGAGGAGGCAGAGGTACCTTTAATTGCAAACCCCTGGAATCCAGATTCATTCTTTGTCCTCCTTTGGCCTTAGTGCATCCTCCCCCTCTCCTCCCATATATATATATATATATATATATATATATATATATATATATATAT
>OU015750.1:107604379-107624079 GCA_907169655.1 Acomys percivali
CACACACACACACACACACACACACACACACACACACACACACACACCATCTTGTCCAACAAGTCCTCAACAGTTCTGAGGATACATGGTATGAGTAATTTTCTTAGTTTCTTTCTAGTCCTGTGATAATTCCATGGCCAAAATCAATTTGCAGAGAAAAAGGTTCATTTGGCTTCTACTTCCACAGTGAAGTCCTGGGAAGTTGAGGCAGGAACTTGGGGCTGGAAGCCAGAGGCAGAAACTGAAACAGAACTACCGAAGAACGCAGCTTGCTGGCTTATTCTGAAGGAACCAGCCCCCTTAAGGACCCCTATTAAGGCCAAAGTCTGGGAAAATGTAAAAGTTGGCCTACCCAGTCCTCCTTTAAAGACTCCCATTAAGGCCAAAGCATGTAAATTTCTAGAGGGTCCAGCTTGAACCAAGGACAGACAGATATCAGATCACTGTGTGTGTGTGTGTGTGTGTGTGTGTGTGTGTGTGTGTGTGTGTGTCAGGGACAGGAAAAACCTTGAAGAGTCCAACTTGACTCAAGGTCTCAGTCTGTACTCAGGGTCCAGCTGAACTCAAGGACAACCAGCTGTGTTTAAAATTTCCACTACCCTTCCCCAACTGAAAAAGTTCCTAAACAGTCCCTGTGACTGCTTCAACCAATCTTTTCCATAGGTTAACTTGCCCCTCCACCCATTATCCAACCATAAAACGCCAAGACTTGTAACTCCCTGCTTGCAGCTTTTCTGTCCAAATGCCAACCAATCACATACTGTAAAACTCATTTCTTTGTCTAAAACCTATAAAAGACCCATGCCTCTTCTTCTCGGGGTCTGTAGCTTAAAAGAGCTGGACAGACCCCATCGCGATGGCTCAATAAATTCCTATGCATTTGCATCGACAATGGCCTCTGTCTCTTAGTGGGGACTCCAGGAATAGACTAGAGATCTCTCTAGAGGTCTCAGTCTTACAGTTCTCCCTGCTTTGCTTGGCTGCCTCTCTTATACCACCTACACAGAAGACCCTCCCACATCATCATTAATATAGAAAGCAACCCCATGGGCTTACTTATAGACTGGTCTAGTGGAGGAAGTTATTCCTCAATGGATGTTCTCCCATTCCTGTTGACAAAAACCTCACCAACTCAGTCATAATTTGAGTTAGTGACATTAACTTGTTAATCACGTGTATTGGATTGATATCCACTTTGTTTCATACTGAAAGATATCCAGGAACAGAGAAAAGGAAAAAAAAAAAAAAAAAAACAGAAGTGAAGGAAGAAGCCAGCCTGCCTAAGTAGGGACCTGGAAGCCAAATCGGCAGCAATTATTAATCCCCGGCATCTGGCTCCCATTTCCTGAGAATGTGTCTGATTATTAAATATGAACCTTTTCAAGTCTGGGATTGATATTTGGGGTGCTGAGTAGTTAAGGCCCAATAGAATCCTTCAAAGAATGTTCTGGAAGCTATACAAATAAAAACTAAGCAAATGAAGGATTCAGTGCCTCACCACTTCCCATAAATAAAGCTTATGCAGAACTAATGAAGACTTCCGGTGGCTCTTGCTAATTCTCTCTGAAGCCTACATACTCAGCATTGACGTTGGTTCACTGTAATTCTCAAACTGCCAAGGAAAGCTGCACCACTTTCAGGAGGAGCTCTGGGAAGATCCAGGTCTTTGATCCATGTCTTGGAATGCCCCGTCACTGGGCTTCCATAGAGAAGACAACAGTTCTGCCTTATACTCCATTTCTGCAGCATAAGAAACACACCTTTTAATTTTCCTAATTAATTTTCTTGTTTCAATAGAACAAGATCACTCACTCTTATAGACTTGCCTCAGGGAAAACCATAGAAGTTTTACATGGGGATTTTTGGACCCTCAGGAGAAGTAATAACTTGAGGGTGAGTGAGGGAAAGATGCTGG
The DNA here is from genome assembly GCA_907169655.1 of Acomys percivali. NCBI lineage: Eukaryota > Metazoa > Chordata > Mammalia > Rodentia > Muridae > Acomys > Acomys percivali. The sequence goes on from OU015750.1 coordinate 107,606,295, forward strand.
CTAGCTGTTATTGCAGTCACATCTTCTAGAGTCTGAAGTAAACACATGAGTAGACTCTGAGAAGAGGCACGCATCCCTCTCTAATGCTCTATAGAGAAACCAAGGTCCCCATAAAAAGATAACACAACCCAGGCAGGCTGGTTTTGGAATTTGGGTATGAAATATCCCCCAAGAGCTCATGCTGAAGGTTTACTTCACAGTGTAGCATTATTCCGTAGTGGGGCTTTGAGAATTATTCCACACTACTAACCTATGCTTTCTCCATCATGGTGTTCTGCCCCCCTGCAGGTCCACATAGTAGGACCATGTACCCATGGATTGAGACCTCTAAGACTGGGTACCCGAACCAATCAGCTTTCTCTCTTTAAGTTGTTCCTTCCAGGTATTTCCACAGCACTGGAAATGCCAGTACAGTCACTCTTACCAAACTATTGCAGAATGAATGCAACCGGATCAGAAAATAAGAGTCTGAAGTGAGAGGCAAGATTCGTTGTATGGTTTTAAGTAAGAGTCGGTGCAAGCCACTATTGTCTAGCTTGTTCAGAGACCTGGAGAAGGTGATCCAGGGAAGGCCTTGATAAGGCTTAAGGGGCCTATTATTCTATCTACATCAGCTTTCTCACCCTTGCTGTTTGCAGGGATCAGCACAGTGCACACTGGTATCCGCCTTTGTGCTGATCCCTCACTGGAAATGTCTTTTGGCTCCAAGTCAAAATCATGTTGATGCCTAGAAAGAGATATCACTTGTCATAAAGCCATGCCAAGATTGTTTCCAACCTAAACATTTCTCTATTTTAAATCCAGGCACCTGGGTTTGGGATGTTCTTAGATAAAAAAGTGACAAAGATTAAAAACACGTCGGCTGGCTGCTGCAGAATTTCACATTATATAGACATGATGTTTCAAAAACCTTTGTAAGGTATAGTAAATTCAACATTCTAAATGCCTTGGGCTATGTTTATCTCTAAGGATCTTTGGGTAAAGCACAAGGTCTATAAATCTGTTTTTTTGCTTCCTTAGCTCGGGGTTCAGGGACACATTAACTACCCCCTTGGAAGCCTGCCACAAAATAGGCCTTCCTTGGCTTTAACTTGTGCAACCTGGGGGGATTCTAGGAATATAGGATGCCAACAATTGTGCTATGAAGCACCTTCAAAATATGATTTCTATTAAAAAGACATGCTTATTTCTCTATACTGGGGAGGGATAGTGATTGTTTTGCTTAGAGAATTTTCTAGGGATGTCTTTGGGAAAAAAAGGGGAACCATAGGGAAAATAAGTACAATAATTAATTTTTAATTGGGTCTTCTAAAAGAACTTAGTGACTCTTTTAAGGGGAAATTTGATGACTATGGTAAGACACAATATAAAGTCCCATTATGGGTTTTTTAAGGACTTTAAGAAACAGAAAGAGGGAAGCAGAAATCAATGGTCATTTTTCAGACTCTGATGAAGCTAATAGCTGTGCCTTAAGAATATGATTCCAGCTAATAACCTAGCGTTAATTTCCTTCAATGTATTTATTAACAACCTGAAAGTGTAAAATGTGCTGATAAAAAATAATTACACAGTTTGTCAAGAGCAGAAGTATGAAGGAGACAGGGGTTAGTCACCAAGAGGGCTAAGGAGAGAGATGCAGGTTAGCTGAGGGGATGTGGTACCATGCTAAGAACAGCTTCCAGTCATCTTCCTCAAATCCTTTAAAGTGAAGAGCAGATGACAGACAAGTTATACATGTTGGAAAAGCACAGCCTATCTTGATTCTAAGGGCCAAGTTCCATTTTTAGCCAGGTCAGTTTAAGCAAGACACAGTAGAAATTCAGAATTAACCTGAAAAATAATGTCCCAAGTAATAACAGAGAGGAAAAAAGAAAAGCTTAGACTTGCTGTTCTGGGAAGGGACACAGGCAGATGCTAAGTTCAACACAATGCATTTGGCTCTAAGAAGTGGGGTGAAAAATTGGACGCAATTGCTATAGGCCACGTGTGCTTTAAATGGCACTTTCTCACTGTAGCCATACCAAGATACTGGAGTGTGCCTACAGAAATGGGTGCTCGGTCCCATGGCTCTTTCCTGCTAATAATCAGCCATCAACAGAAGGGGCAAAGGGTTGAAAGTTCATCAGTGAAAAACGTCTCATGTTGTCATCTTTCATAGTACGTCACAGGACCGTATCCGAGGTCTCTGCTCTCTACCAGCCTGGTATTGATTCATCCCTTTCATATCGATTTTTTGACTCTCTTGCTTTACAACAAACAGAACTAGGCAGTGCTTTCTATTTTAGATAAGAGAGATAAAAAAAGTAAAACTTCACACACAAACACTATTCTAGTCACTTTCAATAATTTGTGTAAAAGAACTGTCAGAATAAAGTCCTCAGTCAGCTGGATCTAGTAGCAAAGGCCTAATATCCTAGCTCCTCAGGAGGCTGATGTTGGAAGATCCCAAGTTCAAGGTCCATCTGACTTCTAAACTAGGCTGGGAAACTTGGTGAGAGTCTTTCTAAAAAAAAAAAAAAAGAAAGTTAAAAGAGGGTCAGGGATACAGCTTAGGGATAGTTTCTTTGTCTAGTATATTTGTCAAGACCTTGGGCTCAGTCTCTGTTGGCTAGCCAGGAAAAAAAGAGAAAAATTCTGTTTCCCCATAGTACACATCTGCATACAAGTGTGTGTGTGTGTGTGTGTGTGTGTGTGTGTGCGCACAAGTGCACATAACACACATATACTTAAGTGAATTTCTTCAAAATTCAGACATTAGCTCTAACAGTGGGTTTTTTTTTTTGTGAGATCACATATAGTCACATGTTTTTCTATAGGTTGTACTCAAAGACAGTATCATAAATTATTGATAGAAATATCAAAATAATATTTAAAAGAACTATACTATACCAGAACCATGACTTTATTTTACATAAATACACATTCTTTTTACCTTCCTTTTCCTCACACTCCTCCTTTGTTCCTTTCAAATTCATGGTCTCTTTTTTCATTAATTGATGTTACATACATATATGTACACACAGAGAGAGGAGAGACAGAGACAGAGAGACAGATACAGAGACAGAGAACTGCTCAGTCTATATGTTTCTTTCACATATATGTTTTCAGAGATGACCACTGAGTATTCGATAACCAATTGTTGTGCTTTTCCCTGGAGATTATTTCTCCCCCTTTCAGAGCTCCTTAGTTGACAATAGTGATTTGTGTGGGATTCAGGCCTCCAGAGCCCCGCCCTGTCCATGTCAGCATGATTCTTACTGGGCAAGGGTTAATGACAATTGGCACACTGTTGGTTACTGCCGTGGTACGTGTGCCACTACTGCAGATCCTTAGGGTTACTATGCTCTGCTGATTATTGTTGAGATAGAAATATAACTTTTGATTTTACAAATATTCTATTTGTTCCATGACAGTATATTATTTGCTTTAATTTAAGAAAAAGATTTTTACTTGGGAAAATTATTTTTAAACTAGAATAGTTTGTTTTACAGAAACTATTTAGTTAAATTTCTAAACAAGTGCTTGGAGAACATCAAATTTTAATTGCAAAACAATTATCTTTCCCATTATCTTAAAAGCAAGCTCCTCAAAGTTTTCTCTGAAATCCCACCCCAGGAAGATAGCTCCTTAACAATTTTCTACTGGATCTTTAGCTTTCTCTAATTATTGGTCACTGAAACTGTGGGAATGTTTGGAGAGAAGCTAACAGGGCTGAGGTGGCGAATCCTGACTGTTAACCTGATTAGACTGAAAATACCTGGAAGGTAAGTAATACGTGCCTCTGCATGCATCTGTGAGGAAGTTTTTCAAAGATGATTTTAAAAACCAGCAGCACCATTTCTTAGACTGTGAGCTTAGATGGATTATAATGGATCTTATTAGAATGGAGAATTGTCACCAGCATAGATGTACTTTCTCTGTGTCCCTAGATTACCACAATGGTGTGAATTGCTCTGCTCAGCTGCACTCTTCACAACACTGTCTCAACCTTACCAAAAGCAGCTTCATGTACAAACCATTCCTTTGTCTCACAATTCCAAGCCATGCTTCATTGTTATAAGCAAGTCAAGGCAGCAAAAAATTTGATGCAACTTGTCACATCACACCCATAGTCAAGAGCATAGCAACTGATTAATACATGCATGCTGGGGCTCGTCTTTCTTTCTCTGCTCTTACGGAGTTCAGAACCCTTTCCTAGGGAGTGGTGCTGCCCACAGTGGTAAGGTCTTCCTGCCTCAATTAACACAGTCAAGATAACTCCTTACAGACCGTGCCTGCTAATCAACCTCATCCAGACAACTCTTCATTTAGACTCCCATCCCAAGTGATTCTAGATCATGGCAGGAAATTAAAACAAACCATAAAACATGATGTTCAGACATTTCTGAAGCAGCGAATATAAACCCTTCTTCCTTCAATGTTTTTATATCAGTAAGGTAAAGATTGGATGGCACAAGAAGAAATCTTGACTTCTAGAATATGAGACCCAACTTGTGAAGAAGTATCCTCAGAGTGCAAATGGCTTACCAGCCCATTCTTAAGACTGAAAAAGAAATTGGCAAGAAACAGCAAGAAGGACAACTTGGATAAAATCTTTAGTATCAGAAAGAAAAGGCATTACTGGAGAGAGGGGGAAAGGGAGGGCAGAGGGATGGAGGAGAGAGAGAGAGAGAGAGAGAGAGAGAGAGAGAGAGAGAGAGAGAGAATAAGCCACTATGGGTATACAATATAGATCTCAAGCATGCTAAATAATTTAATGAGGGTCAAATATAGAAATATGATAGATTCAGAGTTCAAATATAAGTTTATCAGCTCCAAATGTATGTTTCCATACAAATAATCAGAATCTTATATGTTTTAGTGGGCTAAGGTCCTTTCTTCAGGAGAAAACTGCTCAGGGCATGGAAATACAATAGCAGCATAGCACCTGGGCTGTTTAGGAAGGGACAATCAACTGCCACTTAGAGACGTCTCACAATAAAAATGCAGCAAAACTAAGGGGAAAACACAGGCCATCAAGCACACTCTAAAGTTAACAGTTACAACCAATAGGTAAACATTGAATTAATGCATAAACAAATGGATGGAAGCCTGGGTAAATGTGATGACTCTTAGGTCATAAGTTGACTAGAATACTAATACATCCATAATGATCCATTTAGCACTTTATATGAGATTGTTCCCCATAGGCTCAGCTATTTGAACACTTGTTCTCTGGATGGTGGCACAGTTTGGGAAGGTTGAGTAGGCACAACCTTGCTGGAGACAGTATGCCACTGGAATCTGGCTTTGACGTATTTTCATTTTGCTCTCTCTGCTTCATGCTTGCAGTTGTGTTCCTGCTGCCATATCTGCTGCTTGGCCAGCTGTCATGCCTCCCCACCACAAAGGGGTCTTATCCCCCCTGTAGTCATAATCCAGATAAAATATTTTTCTATAAGTTGTCTTGGTTAGTAACTAATACAGCCGCACTGCTATCATACTGAAGATTGAAGAAACAATATCCCAAGTATTTATTAAAGGATCTGTGTGTGTATTAGTGTGTGCGTATGTGTGTGTGTGTGTGTGTGTGTGTGGTTTTCCATATTTCTATAATACACACATATAAAGCACATAGAAAACACATACACACACTTGGGGAAGAGGGGGAGAGAGAGAGAGAGAGAGAGAGAGAGAGAGAGAGAGAGAGAGAGAACACAACATGGTCACTGGTTCTCTTAGACACAATTCTTGGCAAACTGCCTTTCCTTTCTTATGTGAAGTTGAAAATAAGACTGAAATAAATCTTATTTGGTTTGGACACAAATTTTGGCAGGAGAAAAGAGGAGAGGAAGTGCACCCCCTATCAGAGAGCATTAAATACAAAGTGATATCAAAGGGAGGGAACATCATGAGTCTCAACCTATCAGAGCACGGAACAAACGTCAGGAATTCTACATGGCTCCCTGGCCCTGGGAGGTGCTCAGTGTTCCTGGGTGGGGTTACTTGCCATCACTCGCAGGCATTGTTCTAACACTCCAGAAATGTCAGGAGAAATAGCAGCAGCAGCAACCACGCACATTCCTTCATCACAGGCGTTTTCCCCAACACATTAACCTCAACTGTGAGAGTCAGAGAGCAAGGTCCCCAGATTAACATTTTAAAAAGCGGTTGAGGCACTAAGAACTCAGCCCAGGCACTAAGATCAACAATTATTAAATGGGACCTCATGAAACTGAAAAGCTTCTGAAAGGCAAAGGACACTGTCGATAAAATGAAACGGCAGCCAACAGAATGGAAAGAGAGTTTACCAACCCTATATCCAACAGAGGGCTAATATCCAAATACATAAAGAACTCAAGAAATCAGACACCAACAAACCAAATAACTCAATTTAAAAATGGGGTACAGAGATAAGCAGAGGATTCTCAATAGAGGAATACTGAATGGCTAAGAAAACACTTAAAGAAATGCTCAATGTCCTTAGCTATCACAGAAATGCAAATTAAAAAAAATCTCTGAAATTCCATCTTTTACACATCAGAATGGCTATGACCAAAAAGTCAAGTGACAGCACAGGTTGGCAACAATGTAGCAAAAGAGGAACATTCCTCCATTGCTGTTGGGAGTGCAAACTTGTACAACCACTCTGGAAATCAATCTGGCACTTCCTCAGGAATTGGGAATAGCTCTACTTCAAGACCCAGCTATACCACTCCTGGGCATATACCCAAAGGAAACTCCACCACACCACAAGGACACTTGTTCAACTATATTCATAGAAGTTTTATTCATAATAGCCAGAAACTAGAAACAGCCTAGATGTCCCTCAATCAAAGAATGGATAAAGAAACTGTGGTACATTTATTTACACAATGGAATAGTACCCAGCTATTAAAAATAAGGACATCTTGAAATTTACAGGAAAATTGATAGAACTAGAAAATATCATCCTGAATGAGGTAACCCAAACACAAAAAGACATGCATGGTATGTATTTGCTTTTAAGCAGATATTAGCCATAAACTAGGAGATAACCATGCTATAATCCATAGACCCAAAGAAGCTAAGTAACAAGGAGGGCCCGAGGGAGGATGCTTGAATCCCACTCAGAAGGGGAAATAAAGGGGCTTTGGAGGCAGATGTGGGGAGAGAACTTGGTAGGGGAAGGGATGGGGAGGGGATCAGGGATGAGGATTAGGAGTAGGAAGAGTGGGGGAGTGAGCTCAGAGGAGTGAGATAATGGAAATCAGAGGTGGAGGTACTTCTCAGAGACCAAGGATAAGAGAGGCCCCAGGAAGTCTATGGAGGCCATCCTAGCTGAGACTCCTAATGGTGTGAGATGTGGAACCTGAAGTCGCCACCTCCTGCAGCCAGGCAGGACTTTCAGTGGAGGGATAAGGACATCAACCCACCCACAAAACCTTTGACCCAAAATCTGTCCTCCCTAAAACATGTACAGGGACAAAGATGGAGCAAAGATTGAGGGAATGGCCAACCAAAGACTGGTCCTACTTGAGACCCATCGCATGGGAGAGAACCAATCCCTGACACTATTAATGATACTCTACTACGCTTACAGCCAGGAGCCTAGCATTGCTCCTCTGAAAGGCTTCATCTAGCAGCTACTGGAAACAGATGTGGAGGCGCACAGTCAAGAACTAGACAGAGCTTGGAGAGTCCTATGGAAGAGTTGGGGGAACAATTGAGGGAGCAAGATGGGTCAAGGACTCCACAAGGAGACCTACAGAGTCAACTAATGGAGGACAATGGAGGCTCACAGAGACTGAACCACCAACCAAAGACCATGCATGGGATGAACCTAGGCCTCCTGCACATGTGTAGCAGATGTACAGCTTGGTCTTCATGTGGGTCCTCCAACAACTGGAGCTCGGTCTCTCTCAGTGATGCCTGCCTTTGGATTCTACTCCCCTATCTGGGCTGCCATGCCTGGCCTCAGTGAGAGAGGATGCACCTGGGACTTAATGCATCGGCGGGGGGGGGGGGGGGTGGTACCCGGGGGGGACCTTCCCCTTCTCTAAGGAGAGAGGGGAGAATGGAAGGAGGGGTGTGTGAGAGAGAAGACTGAGAGGAGATGAGGAGGCTGCAATCAGGACGTCAAGTGAATAAATAAATTAATTTTTAAAAAGTGGTTCAGGGGCTGGAGAGATGGTTCGGCCATTAAAGGCTAAGGCTCACAACCAAAAAGTGGTTCAGGAAAAATGGAAAGTGATCAAGATGGCTGGGGGGAATGCTCAGTTTATACTGAACATGTGTATTAGTGTCAAATGCTGTACGGCAAGAAAGAGGATTTTTAAAAAGGACACGCAAAGAGGGGAAACAGAAAGTTCACTATGGTGTGGGCTTTTGGTAGGACAAAACAGAAGGTCCCCTCTACAGCAGATGCTCCTGAAAGGTCCTATAAATCCTTCCACTGCGCTGTCAGGCCTTGGCATATTTCAGCCTGAGATACATTAACAAATAAGGAGAGGGATCCCCCAGGGCCTCTAATAACACTGACTTCATGCATCATTTCCTCTGAGGAATAGTACAGTGTGTATTTCTTATTCCTGGTGTGTCCTGGTTCAGAAATAATGGCCGTGCTCACCTGCTTGCTTCTGTGTGTTTTACAACCCTCCTAAGCTTTGTTTGTCTTTCCTGGGCTCCTCTTGTGCATGCCACACTACACAGGCTCACATAAAAGGGACACATACAATATGCAAGCTGTGCCTGTGTCTGTGGTGTGGTAGGTAAGGTTTTTCAAATCTTTCATGGAAGCCAGCGGAGGTGGAGTCTAAAGTAAATAAACGGGGTGGTCTGTGCAGCAGACATGGAGGTCAGGATAAATAAGCAAATCACCAGGGATCCCCAAGTCCCATCAGAGCAATCTGCTCTGGACACACATCTGGCCCCTGGATGCCTCTTCTTGCCAGAGTCAGGCAGGGGTTGTCTGTGCTCCCCTACCTGGCCACAGAGAACACACAGGTGTCTTACTGGCCCAGTGGCGACAGAGCTGGCCTTCTGAAGCCCGTGGCCACAGCTAACAGCTGCTTCACATCCTAAATTCTCTATTCTCTACTTCTCACCATGTCTGGGTGTTAGGATTCAGACAAACACAAACCAGGCCTTTGCTAGAGAGAAAACGGAAGAATCAGCCTTTCTGTGCAATCTCAAGAACAGTCTTCCCTCAGCCTCCAGCCTCCATAGCCCTGTGAGCCCCTAGCAAGCACTCAGAGACTTCTGTGTAGTGGGCAGATCTTGCCGACTCCAGAGGATGCACAGCTCCATCTATCCAGTGTCCCTCCTCAAAAAAATTGGCAAAGCTGGATTCAAGAAACACATGCATGCTGCAGGGCCAGGAGTCACTGTCATGACAGAGAGAAAGGACGGTGATAAATCATTAAATGAGAAACAAGAGTATGGGCCTATGTCTACATTCCAATGATCTCCAAGTAAAGGTGTGTTTAGGTAAGAGGCAAACACAGAACCCAGAGAAATGAAAGCGCCACTCATTGCGAGGGTAAATCACAGGCCACGCTTTTCTTTCATTTCAATCTTCATTAACATATTATAATGCTATTTGTATGGTGTGGAAAAGAAACGAAGTGTGTGCTCACACTGAGACACACAAGTGAAGTTAGTGCAGCTGTAAACAGTACTTGAGATTCAATTTCCTCAAACCAGAGACATGTGGACAAAGACCCTGGCTACAGACAAAGCTAAATTCAACTCCTCTCGTCTCTCCAAACCTTCTGAGGTCCAGACTGTCTCTCACCTCACACCCATATTTGTACCAGAACAAAAGCATTTGTCTTCTGCAGCCCTTCAACACACGCAGACACATGCCAAACCTTTGGCAAGCGAGTGTGCGGGTATGGAGCTGTGCATTCATCATTTATTAATTGCCTGGGCTTATTTAATATTAAATTATGTCTCATGCTGGCAATTTTAAATCAGCCCAAGAAGTCCTTGAAGCACTCGCCATGGGCTCAGAAGGGCACCAGGTACTACAGGAGACACAAATGCAACAAAAGGAAAATAGTGCCTGCCCTTGGCTGAGCCCATCCACTGTAGGGGACAGAAGGTAGACTGTGTGGTCTCAGATGACAGAAGATGAGCTGTCACGGGGCACATGTCCTTCCACAGGATGCCCGTGTACACTGAATACTTTGTAACTCGAGGGCCCTGTGCTTCTATGCTTGCCCCCTCACTCAATGGGCACACACTATATGGCGAGCAAGGACAGGGTGCAGGGAGGGGGTGGGAGTGAATGCTTATGAAAGAATTTTTCAAAAACTAAGTAAGGCAGAAAGTGAGTAATTGGACTGAGAGAGAATTTATCTAGAGACAGTCCTGGTGAGATTTATGGCAGCAACCAACCTCTAATTTTTCCACCACCGAGGGCCACACCTAAGATGTCTCTCAGTAGGAGGAAGTCTTTTGTCTCCACACAGCATTTATTGCTTATTGGCTAATATGCTTATGAGGACAAGGGCTTATTGACGGTTTCTGTTTGGTTGGTATTTTTGTTTGTTTAATTTTATTTTTATCATCACAAACTAACTTGTATATAAGTACAAAAGGTTTAGAATGATTTCTCCTACGCCCCAACTAAAATAGCCCAGTGCTGTGTTGTCATCTCAGCCTCGGGATAGATTTTCCCTTCAGCCTTTTGAAGTGTTGGAAATTTCCCAAGAGTCCAGTCATCCCCATGTCCCTGGGGCAAGGCTACACTGTTAGGGATACTCATGGCAAAGTCATTGTGAGCAGCCCAGAGGTTGTTGGTCTAAGAGATGACAAACTCGACCAGAGGAAGTCATTTTTAACACATCCTAACAGTTCTGTGAGCATCAGCACAATCCTGGAGGACTAAGAACGTCTCACGGAGGGAGGCTGGCCTACCTGTGTGTGCATGAGCTCCATCTCCAAACTGCTCTCCAATTGTCCACTCATCACCACTCCTCCCAGTGACACTTCAGCTGCTTTCACTCCCAAGGTTGTATCTGCTTTGTTAAGGAAACAAGGACTTTGAATTTTTCTAGACTTAATGTCCATAAGATTGACATCGCCACTTTCAGATCTGGGCCCTCTGCTCCTGCTCTGCACTTGCATGCATCTTCTGCCTCATGTTGAAAGAAAAAGAAGACCATTTCCTATGCTTGTCAGCCCTCAATGACCTCACTAGTTGGGCCATGAAGCCTAAGGGAAGCCAGAATTTGGCATGATAAAAGAAAAAGTTGGTGCCTGATGGGACACTTCAGTGGGCAGCAGTGTGGGGACCGTGACCACGAGAACATCTTTTTAGGATGAGGCACCAGGAAGCATGAGAGGAGGACATGCTCCCATCAGGCAAAGCCTGTGGGATTAGGGCACGAATTGGTGCTTTTTCTATAAGTATATCCTCACTCTAAGAGTCAGGCCCAAGGAGGACTCCGTGTAACCAACGAGAGGGTGGAAGTCTTGAGGGAACAACAAGTCCTCCTTCACTTTCTTCAAGCAGGGAATCTAGTCCCAGAAACTTGGATGCCCTTTGCAGTAGCACCGATAGCATCCAACTCAGCCATGGAACAGGAAACAACTGAGATGCTGTGTTAGTAGCATTCGTGGGTGTCAGCTCCCTGTGGTTGCTGTAGTGACTGACCCTAAATTGGTAGCCAGACTCTTTAAAGTAATAAAAACATTTTTAAATGCCATATTCTGCATGTCTCTGGGGTTTTTGAAGACCTGTCTTTCTATAGAGTCATATCTATCTGCTGTACCTAAGATGTATATTCTTGTGATAAAAGTAGACTAGCAATTGACATGACCATGATTTAATCTACTAACATTTAATTTGTATAACTTATTTCTCCTAAACAGCTTGATAGCACTTTCAAAGCATTGGAAGTAAACCTTGTATTATAATTGAGTTATATGGGTACAATAACTCATATTAGAGTAGAAATATATATATATATATATATATATATATATTGTGTGTGAAGAAAAATCTTACATTCGAATTCTATACCACTGTATCTAGAACTTATTTTGCATCTATATACAAAATTCTGTATCAGTGAAATAAAAATATCTTATGAGGGACAATTGAGGCATTAAGTTGAGGAGTAGATTCATTAATCTACTTTTTGTTCTAAATGTTTTTATTACTTTAAAGATTTATTAACAATGAGACAGTTAACTCCTGGAAACACCCAGCCTACCTCAAAGAGGGTGATGAGCGTCAAAGAACACCCTTATGGAGTTGGTTTCAAATGTGGCAAACTGGCCACTGGGCAAAAGGTCCTCATTTCTACCACAGACAGAATTCTGCCTAAAAACAGGGCAAGCTTGGATGCAGGCAGAGTCGAAGGCCAAATTCTGCCAAGACAGGGTAAGCAAGTCCTCAATAGTTCCTGCCTCACAAATATGTCTGTCAGATATATTGGGCCAGAAGGCTGAAGAAGATGCTCCAACATAATAGAAGGTTTTGGGTGACTATACAGGTAGCAAACTGTCTTCTCATGTGGAAAGCTCCTCATCTGCACTCCCGGCATACTCAGGTAATCAAGTTTACTCCTTCTCAAGTCTCTGACAGAGTTGAAGACTAGGTAGCTTAGTTTTACAATGAAGTTTAATTTTTTAGGGGTTAAGATGCTTTTAGGTCTAGATAGGTGTTCTAAGTTGATAATGACAATATGTGATGGAGATTGATTTACATTCAGAAATTTAGATGCACCAAGATAGGAAAGATGTCTTCTTCAAGGCAGTCAAATACAAATAGCCAAAACACTAAGAATGTAACATTTACATGATTCCTGATTGTGTCATGGTTCTTCTTGCCATAGGTAATCTATTGTATATATGTGTAATAATATAAATGTATATGCACAAAATAAAATAATTAAAAAAAAAAAAAGAAAAAAATGGTAGCTAGGTGGTTTAAGGCAAGAGAGATGTGTTCTCTCATAGTTCTGAGTGTTTGAAGCCCAAACCAGTAGCATTGGGCTGAAACCGTGGGGTCAGCAGAGCCACATTCATGCCAGGGCTGGAGGAGATGGTACAGTCCTTGCCTCTTCTCAACTCCTGTTAGATTGCAGCATTTGTCAGCTTGTAGCTGTACCACTCTGTTTTACAAGCCAGAGGCTTCAGATCTTTGTCTGTGCAATCTTCACACAGCCTGTCATCTATATGTGTTGTCACCTCTATAAAGATATTTACAAGGGCATTTAGGGCTCAACTGTTAAGCTAGGAAACTATTTCCATATCAGGACATTCGAACCAGTCACATCTACAAATTCACCCCTCCGTTCCTACTCTATCTCTCTTACTCCCTCTTTTTTCCACTACCTCCCCCTCTTTCTCCCATCTTTTCCTACATAAGGGATCACTCAAAGGTTCCAGGAATTAGAACACTATTTTAGAAGAGCATTTTTTTTTTACCTATTGAAGACTACAAAAATAAAGATGGAAAAGCAATAAAATCACAAAATCTTAAAAGGAGATGTTTTGAGACACTTCCTGAAAGTAAAGTGACGGTCATCGATGGCTGCAAAACTGAGAGAAGGAAAACTTGCCTGGGCAGGTGGACACAGTTCAGATGTTTCATTAAGGTGTGCCAAGGAGAAGCCACAGCCCAGGGTACCAAGAGTAAGAGGATATGAGAAAGAAACAGAGCAGTGAAATCCTTTTTTTGGATATAACCTTGGTTTGGCTTTATGCTTCTTCAACTTTTGACTAATATCTCCCCACCATGCCTATTGCCCTCCATCACTGAGGAAGGCCTTTCATGTCCTCTAGTCTGAGCCCCATATTCCGCAGTCACAACCCTGGCCTTCCTCTTTTCTTTCTCTCAGTCCTGTTTCCCAGCTAAATGGGCCTTCCTCTGTCTGTCTCCTGATAAGTATCCCTGAATACCCAGTAGCTTTTATGCAAGCCCCGCACAGAAAAAGAGCCATAGGGTATCAGAAGGAAGGCATGCTAGAGAAAAAAAAATATTTATATTTTTGTTGAAAGAAATAACTTAAATGATAAATAGAAAGAAAATGGTTTCCAAGCTATTTGGCACTACACAGAGATATACAGGTGCAATTAAGTATGCAGAAAATGACAGGCAGACATAAAAGCAATAATTAGAATAATATTTGAAAAAAATCTCCACAAAAATTTTTGTTGTTGTTTTTTTCATATGCAACTCAGACGATTTTTCTTACAGAAAATTAAAGCTCAGTGATGTAACATAGCTTAGTGTATCTCATCAGATAACTACCTAGAAGAGCCAAGTATGGTGTCATATGCCTCCAATCAGGCAGCTATGATAGGAGTATCATGAGTTCAAGGCTGTCCTGGGCAACGAGATCATTTCTGAACAATTACAGAAGCAATAACAATGAGACACAGCAAAGGAAATGCAATAGCAATATGATCTGCAAGTTAAATGGGGTTTAGGTACATAGAAAAAGAGTGGATAGGGAAGTTTAAATATTTGCAGCCACTTTATCCATCCCAAATCTTGAACAGCTCAGTGGTCCATCAGCTGGTGAGAGAGCAAAAAGAGTCATGGTGCCATAAAACATGACTCAGTGATGCAGAGGAATAAACTATCATCAGATACAGCAGGGCGGGGCCTCCAAATGTAATGTTGAGCAGGGGAGAAGCAGATCTACAGGTACATATTCTGCATGCTCAAATTGACAGCATTAATAGATGGATGCAGAGTTGATGAAATCAGGACACATCAGTGGTTACCTGGTGGCCACTGGTGCCAGGAGCACTGACAAGAAGCACAGGAAGCAAGGGTGGATAACATGTTCTGTTTTGACACGGTGGTGACGACGTGGGTCCAGGAACCTGTCGAAGCACCTATGATGAAGGTATATTTAAAATTAGTTTGTTTTATTATGTTCAAATTAAGACTTGATTAAATTGATTTTTAAATGAATGCTCTACTTAAGGGGACGGCTACAGGTATCCCTTAGGGAAAAGCTAATGGTTTCCTTCTACTGTAGAAAAGATAAGGTAATTGGCTGCCTGGAGTCAAACTGGAGGGATGGAACAAACACTTTACCACCCAGTAGGTGGAGAAGCTGCCACCATAGGAATCCCACACTGAGCTGGACCATGTGCTACAACACTCTCTGGCTTGAGAGAACTTTGCTCCCAAAGGCCATGTCTACAAAAAAATCATCTACAAAGCACACCCACAAAATCTGCAAAAAGGAGGATTCATATGGATGCTTTTAGGAAGGACCACTGGGACCTTCAATGACAACAATAATAGTTTTATACACAATTATCTCATCAGGCACCCTTATGACAGTCACTTGTGCTGACATGTGCAACCCTTGTAAATTTAAAATCTTGTCATTACACTGTACCTAGAAACACTGAGCCAACAAAGAGCAACACTCCTTTCCTGCAAAGCTGGACTTACAATGCAGCCAGCAAAGTCCCCAGAATAAACACGATGTTAAGAAGTGAAAATTGGGACTGGAGAAATGACTCAGTCAGTAAACCGTTTGCTGTGCAACTGTGACGACTTGAGTTTGGATCTCCAGAACACACATACGAGCCATGTGCAACAGCACATGGATGCAACTGCAACAGCACATGGATGCAATTGCAACAGCACATGGAGGCAATTGCAACAGCACATGGAGGCAATCCCAGCACGAGGGACACAGAGATAAGGGAATCTCTGGTACTTGCTGCCCAGCCAATATAGCTGATTTGACAAGTTCCAAGTTCAGTGAGAGAGCCTGTCTTAAAAACTAAGGTCGAAACAGAATGGGGAATTAGCTCAAACGGTCAAGTGATTGTCAAAGAAACATTATCATGACCTGAGTTTGGCAGATGTGCAACCTTTGAATTAAGGAGGGAGGAGGTAACCAAAGAAATTCTGAGGCTCACTAGCCATCCAGTAAGTGCCAGGTTTAGTGAATCCATCACAGAAGATAAGGGGGTGAAGCTACTGAGAAAGTCACTTAGTGATGAGACCTTTCGTCTTTGGGTTTCACACACATGTAGACACTTATCCATCCATATATATATATATATATATATTGTATTTATATATGTATATATACATGTATTTATATGTATATGTATTTGCACACAAACAAATACATAGATATATGCACTCTCCCTCTCCCTCCCCCCCTCGCCCCCTTCTCTCTCTCAAAAAGGTAATCAAGTGGTGGTTGTCCTCATGTGACAGAAGCCTTATTAACTACAGAATGACATAAAATGAGGATCTCTAGACACATGACAGAGGAAGTATAGCTAGAGAGACCCGAAGTCATCCATAGGCATGGTCACAAAAGCTGAGCGCTCTGCCTTTATTCACTTTAGTTGAAAAAAAATATCTTGATCAGAAGCAACACAAGGGAGGAAGGGTTTGTTTGGCTTACAGTTCCAGAGGAGAGCCCCTCATTTCTGAAAGGCAAGGCAAGAACTCCAGCAGCTGGTCACATCACAGTCACCATCAAAGAGATCAAATACCATTCACAGGAGGCCCAGCCTAGGGAATGGTGCCATCCACAGGGAGCTCAGTCTTACTACATTAATTAACAATCAAAACCACTCCCTTACAGGCAGGGTCAAAGGCCATCATGATCTAGATAATTCCTTGTTTAACCTTTCTTTCTAGGTGATTCCAGGTTGTGCCAAGTCTACCGGTAAAGTTGATCATCACAAAGGGTATGGCAGATTTCACAGGCAGCTCTCACCGTGGAGGAGCCTTCAAAGTTGCCCTGTGTTGTGGTACAGGAGACCCAGATTTCCTATCCTGTTGGATGTAGGTTGACCTTTGAAAGGGGCATGACTTTGAGCCGAGAACAATTCCTAGTAGTCTGCTTTTAGTTCAGACCTCCCGATAGGGTGAGAAAATAAACCCCTTGGTTCTGAAATGGATATAGATAAAGACATCTTAATAAACTGTTCTTTCTATCAGCACCAGTGTGCTAGGTGATAGAAAATATCCATGCAGTGTACATAATGATGTTTGAGTCTGCCTTTCCCAGGCTGAACAGACCAAAAGCTAAAAACAAATCTCTGGAGTTATTCTTGTAAAGGGTTCTGCTTTTATGTGGCTTCCAGGTGGCAGTCTACCCTATTTAATTGGCCTGGGAATTCGGAAGTGCAGAACTCAGCACACAAGCATATGCAGACTGGTAACTCCCTAGAGTATCAGTCTTAGGGAGTCCCTGGGGAGGACACATCTTCAACCCAGGCAGCCACTTCGATGAGGCACCCGAAAAGCATGAGCTTGCCTGCCATGGCAAAAAGAGCAGACAAATAAACAAGGGATACCACACAAGCCACATGACCAACCCAAGAACTGTTCACATACACAAGACACCAACAAAGGGTTTCACTAAAACCATGAGAAAGCCAACAGAAGCAAAGACATGAGCAAATCTGAAGACGTCTTTTTAAACAGCAGAAAACAGAGGAGGGAAAGCTCTGACTTACAGATTTCAAGAGAACACTAAGGGGAAAGAATGAAAGTGAGTGTGGTTACGACTGGTGGTGGGAGGGCTGAGGGGGGGGGTTCACAAAGGATGAAACAATGAATCTTACAATTCATGGAATTTTGAGATTCCAAATAGGGTTGATTAGAAAGTTCAGTGCATTAAAGTGCTCGCTGCCACGCTGAAGACTCCAATTTCGTCTCTGACCTAATGGGTCCATAAGCTGGAAGGCAGGCGTCAACTCCTGCAAGCTATACGCTGACCTCCTCATCCCATCCACTCCCACATGCACATGCACACACATATGCACACACATTCTCTCTCTCTCTCTCTCTCTCTCTCTCTCTCTCTCTCTC